>BMAU01000440.1:5000-70000 GCA_019973935.1 Trichonephila clavipes
AAATCCTCTAACTAATGACTCAAATACAACTCTATAACACCGTCAACCCAAAATTCTCAGTAACCTTAAAATGATTCCTCGATAATCCAAAATTGCCTTTCCTCAGATCGTTCACATCTTATTCCTTAAGAACACTAACTAAACTTATCTGCAACTTCCAAATAATTAATCTACTTTTTCCACAATACCAATAACTAAAACCATCTATGCTCATCAGCTTCTGTACACAAAATCTCACATACCCAATAACACTAACTAGACTTATCTGCAATATCCGAATAATTAATCGACTTCTCCACAATACCGATAACTAAAACCCAACTTTGCGCATCAACTTATCTACAAAAATCTCACATAATCCTCAACTCGAACTTTCCTAATTGCATCTCAAAACATTATTAAATATACCACACAATCATTAATTCAACTTATCTATGTTCATCAACAATTAAACCGTACCAAATCATTAACTCAAATTACTCTATCGGCACCAGATAATGCGACGCCATTTTAACTTAAGTTAATTTGATTAATTTATTTCGTTCGATCCATTTTAAATAAAACCCGGTTCTATTCTTCTGTTGGCGTCACACTATAGTTTACGTTTAAACATTAGATCTTTTAAAGACAAATAAACTGTACGCTAAATAAAACCATTTTCTAATTAATCATTAATTTATTTTAAAACAATAAGATTGAAATTACGTTAAATTATAAAGAGATACATAACAGAACATTACTTAACTGATAGAGATCTGAGAGAGAGGAATCATGATGTTGGCATCCCGAGAGTCTCCAACCGCGATCACCGTCAAATAGGGTCGTGTCAGACCAAAATCGGTGATAAAAAATTGTGTCAGAGAGTGTCTCAATTCGTCGTGCATGCGCTTATATTTCGCGGCGGTTTACTTGTGTATTCTGGAGCGGATTCTTTTTCGAAACTCAATCAGCTTTCTGATTGGTCTGGGGTCAGCGGAGGGATATCCTCTCGCGGTCAATGACTTACCCCAAACGCGGGAAATTCCCCAAAAACATCCCAAACCATGATGTATTTATGGGTACATTGCCTTCTTCCAGGCGTGGGAACGCGTCACCCTTTTCGGTGGGGTGAGAGGCGCTCCCAGAAATTCCTTTTCTTGTAAACAACAACAGGGCAGATATAAAAATTACAGTTGCAATCCTTAGGACCGGCGGCCCACCATCAATATATATATATAGGAATATATATATATATATATATATATATATATATATATATATGAATATATATATGAATATATATATATATATATATATATATTATATATATATATATATATATATATATATATATTGGTCATCAAATCTTTTAAAAATATTGAAAAATTTTTTCCTAGCGTTCCAAAGTCTAAAAGCGCCTCTAGCGATGTTTTTAGTTAGCAATATTGCTCAGAATGTTTTTATGAAATAATAAATAATAACAATCTTTTGACAAATCCCAAAGCGTTTCGACAATTTTTTCCGTTTTTAAGACCAGTTGAGTTTTGCACCCTAAATTTTGTCGAAAAGTGGAGCCCCAGAAAGCATTTCCGACCCAGCAGCTATATACTTGAGTCGTCTTGTTGTCCCCTACCTCCTCCTAGAAGTTTGTAACACCCAGCTGAAACACCCTGTATATATATATTCATATATATATATATATATATATATATATATATATTCATATATATATATATATATATTCATATATATATATATATTCATATATATATATATATATATTCATATATATATATATATATATATTCATATATATATATATATATATTCATATATATATATATATATATATATATATATATATATATATATATATATATATGAATATATATATATATATATATATATATATATATATATATATATATATATATATATATATATATATATATATATATATGAATATATATATATATATACAGGGTGTTTCAGCTAAGGTGTTACAAACTTCTAGGAGAGGTAGGGGACAACAAGACGACACCCGAAGTATATAGGTAATGCTGGGTCGGAAATGCTTTCCTAAGGCTCCACGCACCGACAAAATTTAGGGCGCAAAACCAACTGGTCTTAAAAACGGAAAAAATTGTCGAAACGCTTTGGGATTTGGTCAAAAGTATTGTTATTATTTATTATTTCATAAAAACATTCTGAGCAATATTGCTGCTAAAACATCGCTAGAGGGCGCTTTAGACTTTGGGAACGCTAGAAAAAAAAAAAAAATTGTCAATATTTTTTAAAGTTTTTTGATGGCTTTCATAAGTTGAAAACTTTAGCTTGAATTTTGATACCAGATTTGGTATACTCCGGGAAAATTGATGTAAAAAATCGAACATTGTTCAGGACACTTAAAGCACAAATGGTGCTAAAAAACGAGCAAAATGTTGGATTTCGGTGTGGTTTGCGAAAAAGCATTCCCTTGCTGACTAATTTGTTCAAAACAAATTTTGACATTGTTGCCAAATTTAAAACCAGAGGTGCTTCAGACAAGTAAAAAAGGCATTTTGATCGACCTTTCCTATAATTCTGAGTCATCTAGGTGTACTCTTCCACCAACGAGGTCGAGTACACCTAGACGACTCGGAATAACATAAAAAAGGTGGTCCGGAAATGCCTTCCTGAAGCAGTAATACCATCGAAAGCCTGATACGTAGCCCAGGAATTGCAAGTGTCGTGGCAGTGAATAAAGCGAGCAGGGTTCTCGGCGAAAATTTTAGCGAGAGAGTGTTAAAGGCAGAATATGCAAAAATTCCTCGTCGCGAGTTGAATTAGCCGCCAGAGGGACAGAACGATAAGAAGGGAGTCCGCTGGAAGGAAGCTTTATTTCCATCGCACACAGACTGGCTGTTCGATGACAGAGTACACGAACGCAGAGAAAGCAGATATGATTCTGGCGCACGGGGCCACAGATTGCAACGGTCGAGCCACTCAGAGGTTGTACGCCGAAAAGCATCCTGTCAGGCGGACTCCTGCTCATACCATGTTTGTTCGCCTACACCAGCAATTATGTGGGACCGGTTCATTCCAGAAGGCAGCACGTACCGAATTGAACGAGGAAATTGTACTAGATATGGTAGAGACCACTCCCAGTTTAAGTACACGAGGTATCGCTAATGAAATCGGGATTTCATACAGTAGCGTTTGAGGATTTCTCGATGATAGTACCCTGCATCCATTTCACTACCAGTACGTCCAGTCACTAAAAGAATGTGACTTTGCACCTCGTCAGGCCTTTCCACAGTGTTACTTGCAGCAACGAATTGCAAATCCCTTTTGAAGCATCCGTGTTGTTCACAGATGAGGCGTCTTTTTCGAGAGAGGGTATTTTCAACACCCATAACAGCCATTCGTGGGCAGCAGCGAACCCACATGTAACACGTACTCGGGCTGCACAGGATCGTTTCCTGGTTAACGTATGGGCTGACATTCTAGGGGATCATCTAATAGGACCCTACATTCTGCCTGGTCACCTGACTGGTCCACGCTACCTGATATTCTTGGAACAAGTTTTGCCAAAGTTATTGGACAGAGCACACGTTACCGCTGCGACTCGTACTTCCATGTGGTTCCAGCAAGGTGGAGCCCCCGCACATTTCAGTATTTCTGTTCGGAATCACTTGGATGCATTATGTGGTGAACGATGGATTGGCCGTGGAGGTCCAGTGCATTGATTTCTCCGATCGCCAGACCTTTCCTGTCTGGATTATTTCTTCTGGGGGAAAATGAAATCGTTGGTGTACGAAACACCCGTAAACAGCGCCGAGGAACTTGTAGCACAAATCAGTGCAGCAGCCGGGGAAATACGAAACACTCCAGAAATGTTATCGAATGTTCGACGCTCCATGAAGCGAAGATGTGAAGCCTGCATCACATGCGACGGGCGTCAGTTCGAACACCTCCTTTGACAGCAGTTTTTCCTTCTTTTCTTTACTTTTTCTTTTATGATTATGCATAGCAGTTGGTAAACAGCTTTTTTCCTCCTATTTTGAATCTTTCCTTGTGTTTTACTTCTTGTAATTTGGTACTTGTGTTTCTTACCCTCCTTTACTAAAATTTTTTGCTATAAAATTACTTTTTTGCAACACAGACCAACTCGAATCTCATTTAGGAGGAAAAATTGCTAGTAATTATTCGGCTTACAACCAACCACAAAATTATCCAAATGAGTTTCCAAGTTGCAATGTCTGAAAGCGCCCTCTGGCTTTGATTAATGGCTACCAAGTCAAAATTTATTTTGAACAAATAAGTCAGTAACGGAATGCTTTTCGTGCAAAACCGCAACGAAATCCAACATTTTGCTCGTTTTTAGCACCGTTTGTGCTTTAAGTGCCCCTGAACAATGTTCGATTTTTACATCAATTTTCCCCGGAGGATACCAAATCTGGTATCAAAATTCAAGTTAAAAGTTTCAACTTATGAAAGCCATCAAAAACTTAAAAAAAAATATTGAAATTCTTTTTCCCTAGCGTTCCAAAGTCTAAAGCGCCCTCTAGCGATGCTTTAGCAGCAATATTGTTCAGAATTTTTTTTATGAAATAATAAATAATAACAATACTTTTGACCAAAACCCAAAGCATTTCGATAATTTTTCCCCTTTTTAAGACCAGTTGAAGTTTTGCACCTAAATTTTGTCGGTGCGTGGAGCCTTAGGAAAGCATTTCCGACCCAGCATTGCCTATATACTTCGAGTCGTCTTGTTGTCCCCTACCTCTCCTAGAAGTTTGTAACATCTTAGCTGAAACACCCTGTATATATGAATATATATATATATATATATGAATATATATATATATATATATATATATATATATATATATATATATATATATATGTATGTATGTATGTATTATATACACCCAAAATAGATTTTTGAAATACCAAATTAGAAATTAGATAAGGAAGTACAGAAGGAATATTCATATTAATTTGAGTGAAATAAATTTGTAAAATTTACATGAAACTATGTTCATACTATTTCAATAAAATGAATCTTGACAAACATTTGTCATGTAAATGGGAAAAAGTACTAAGTAAATTCTTTTCGAGGCTATTGTATACATTTTAAATGTTTCTTGCTTAAACAGCAATAGAGATAGAAATTTTTACTTGTTTCCTTTGGAAGAAATGTGCTTTTATTTTTTGATATTATTTATAGAGGAAAAACTTAATGATTTGGGCAAAGAGTTTCAATTTTTAGCACAGTATATTTTCCTCTTTTATTACTTATATTTTTTTTACTTACTATTTATTTTCCACTTTCCCACAAATTGATTCTATTTTAAATATAAGTCATTTTTTGATGCTTTTGTTGTAATAATGCCATTATATTATTCTTACATTCAATTTTTTTAGTGATGTAGAAAATATTTATGTAATAGTTCGTATATTTTAATGTATATCATTATTTACAACAAGTAAGTTTTGATTTTGAATTCTATTTCTTGTTCTTCCGCGAAACGAAAACTTGTCTGATTCATACAAAAAATTAAAACCAAATCGTTCATATTAATTTGATATTAACTGTTATCCATCTGTTTGATGGGTATTTTATGATATTGTGTGTCTGTATAGGATTTTTAAGTTATTGATATGTGTTAGACTTCCAATTGTACGTAAAAACTTTCTTATGAACCTTCACCTCTTCATTTAAATAGGTCGAAACTTAAATATCTAAAACTGAAGTATATTTATCTTTTACACTTCCTCGTACTCCCCCTTGTGTTATTGTTTCTACAAAAACCGTTTTTAATTGATCTCTGCTCAACAAAACAATATGCTTACCAAATTTCTAGTTTGTAATCATAATGGTTCGAAAACGGGTATGTATTTTTTATCTATATAACACCCCGTTATCTCTTAAAACCCATCTTGAGAATCAATTTTTACAAAAAACTTGTTCTCGGATAGTCTTTATTCATGAATAGAAACACCTATGGCCAATTTTAAGTTGTTTGTTCTTATAGCTTTCAGGATGCTGTGATGAGTGATGGAGTGGCTTTTCTCCTATATATAAATGACAGAGACTAACACTTCAACTTAGCTGTGTATTTTACATTTATATGAAAACAGAATGCTTTTACCAACAATCACATTTTCTGGACACATACTTTATCTTTAGAAAAATAGGTTCTTGTAATGTTCAACACACTGCAACGTGTGATGATTAGCTATAGCGATTTTCTCTAGAATTACAGAATCATGTAAAAACCTTAATATTGAATAAAATTTATCTTGATAATGTTGATGTGTAGAAGTAAATATCATACAAAAGATCAATCATTTAACTTATCAATACCTTATTCAGTTTACATACATTAAAGTGAATAAAAAATACTTCTAAAACGTAATTGAATAATATATACTTTCCTAATAATATTGTAATGATTTCTCTCTCTCTCCTGCTTCTCAATTAATGTGTTCTTAGCTCGATGGTCTTTTGGGCATATTCGGGAGTCCACATGTCTTCAATTGTCACTATTTTTCATTTCTTTTGTTACTCCTATTGTTGGATTCAATTGGAATAATATATTGTGTGTGTGGGTGTTAATTTGCATTTTTTTTAAAGTTTTTTTTTATGAAAAGCAAATATTTCTAGAATTTGTTCCACGAAGAATTTTCTTCCAGTCCTCTATTTATTTTGAATCAAATCAGATATATTGAAAGCAAAAAAAATGAAAACAGTGGAAAGTAGAGGAACAGAGGGAAAAAAACGATAAAAGTTAGGAAACAATATCTAAGGCTCCCACCACCGCCCACATGCATACACGCTCAAAAACTCATCTAACCTAAAACACCAAAAAGCGGGAACTTCGATGGAAAGGGGGAGGGACTGAGAACCGATGACCCAGGGGTGAATGGCATTTCCACACGAAGGAAGCTTAGTGAGCCCGAAAGTCTCCTTCTGGTCCCCTCTTTAAGGAATCGATCCTTCGTTATGTGCTCTTTATGAGAGGGTGGTATTTGATTTCAGCAAAGTGGCTGAAGAGTTTGATAAGTCAAACAGGGAATTTATAAAGGAATGATATCCTCTCGTCTTTTTTGTGGAAGTTCGATGAGTTGGTTGGGTTATTGTCCTATGAAAGTGCATTAATCGGGATGAAACTTCCATTTCATTCAATCAGAAATTGACACACTGTTTAGTATTTGCTTTGAATTTCTCGAGAAGTTAAATATTAATTAGTGTTTGGATCTCAAGAACATTATTTAATGTATTTTTTGCCCTTAATTTAGAGCCCTCGATCGCGACTAATATTCAGATGTACACTATCGGATGTGTCTAATGAGAAGTATTTTGTCCAATCTGTTATTAACATTTTTGTCACTTTTAAAATAAATTTACAATTGTAACAACGCAAAAAAAGTAGCAATCTTGCAAATTTAATATTGTGGTCAAATAAATTTGTGAAAAAGTTGAAAATCCCTTACATCAAATTTCTCTACATTTTAAAATTTTTCCGTCGAACGAAAAGTTCAGAAAACGTACAACGATTCATCCTGTTGTTTCTGATTTAACTAAACAATTTCACAGAATATAAGAATTAATTAAAAAAAGAAAATTTAATCTTGATTTAGGAAAAATTATAAAATTTAAGTTGCAAAATTTGCTAATTTTTACATGATTTATAGACCTACTCAAATATCATCCTACTTCAAATTAAATTCTCTTAAAGCTGCAAAGATAGTTGAAAGATATTTCTACTTATAAAGTATAGCAATTTCAATCTCTATTCTAGGCAGAGTGTCCAATAGTGCAATTATATATTGAAATAGAAAACGCAGTTCTTTACATTTCTTGAATATTTTTATGAAGTGTTTTAGCAAGGGGGAACGTAGGCTTGTTAAAAGAATAAGAATAGCATAGAGCAGAATAAGATAATCTACAAAGTGTTTGATAAAGTAGGAATGGACCTCTCCGTGTAACCGGTGAAACAAGAGTAAGTTTATTTTTATGTATGTATAATGCACACACATATTAGCACTAAAATATTTGAAAAAACATAAACATAGAGTGTTTGATTAAGTATGTTTGTCAATGATAAATATCGTGATTGTGTGTGTGTGTGTGTGTTTATCACAATTATATAATATCATTGAGCTGAACAGTTTGTTATGGTATGGTATTTTGATAACAACTACAATTCAGATTACTGCAGTTAGATTCATAATATTTGAAAAAGAAAAATACCTAATTCAAATATTTGTCGATAAATATGACATAAATTCGATAAGGAAACAACTTTTTTAAATATATAGTCAGAGAAAATGTCCCAATTTTAAATATTTATCCTAACAGCCAGCCTCTTAGTGAGTGAGTAAGTGGCGCAAGAGTTCGCTTTTGGCTAAATTGCACCAAACAGTTGTTAGATAGAGCAAAACAAAGCCTCTTTTCTTTGAACTCTTTATTATCAAAGTTTAAATTAAGATACAACTTATTTGATATTCCTTTTACACTTTCCTTTGGAAAAAATATAAATTAACTCACTTTTTGTTCTGATTTTTTTCCCACAGATTTCAGAGTTTCTTTATTGTTGAAAATAATTTCTCATTGCCTTTGGGTCTCTTCAGATGAAAAGATTTTAGAGGTTTGGAATCGACATCTCTCGACAGCTACACAAAGACTAAAGCAGAGAACCCCTATGAATTGATGAGGAGAAAATCAGAGTCGGTGTCTCACTTTTCTTCCACCATGCCAAGAAGAAAAATCTTCCCATGGTTTTCATGTCATCATTCATATTCCACTTTATTAGTGCCTCCGGTTCCATCAAATGCACATCCGATGCTAAATGGAGACTAAATTACATTTCAGAGTGCAGTAAAATTCCATAGAGCTGATCATCGATTAAATTAGAGCTCCAGTGGAAAGGAATCATGTACGACAGAATTTAAATTTTTCACAGTTAGAATCTCTTGAAATTTCTCAAGTAGGATTTAAGTGACTTAGGCAATGTTTCTATAAATGAGTTAAATATTTGCATAGATACTTCTGAGTTTCTGGTCACGTGGAAAGCCTCTCCAAGCCTTTTTTCTGAATTAAGTTATTATAGAAAAAAAATGTGTTAAAAAGTCTACTAAGTATTAATTTAATTTTAATGAAAACTTATAAAGAGATCACCATTAGTAATATAAATAAGTATAGTTACAAATTATGTTCAGTCATAGGTGTTCGAGATTTGCATAATCTCACAAAATATTGACACAACCATTGTAGTTGGTAGAGATGTAGGTTGTTGTCGTGAGTTTATTGCTGAGATGCATGCGAAAGACGTGAGATAGATGAACAGAAACAAATAGTATAATCCCAGAAGATTACAGATTTTATTACAAACGATGATCCCAGCAAAGAACACAAGAAGTACGCTGTTTTTCTTTCAAGACGAGAATCCATTTCAGGTGAAAGTCCGATTTCTTTTCCAGAAGATACATCCCCGCCTTACTTGGGATTCGAACCCGAACCCACTCACTTACAAGACGAGTGTCATAACCACCGAACTGGGAGGGGCTTCAGGAATGTAGGTGATTATTAGTTTACAAACATTCAGCAACAGACTAAAGAAATCGCGTTCTGGAATCTTGAGGAAAATCCACAGAAAATAATTAAACTTTTAATACGATACTTGTTCAGGTTTCACTTCCAAGAAAACCTGTAGAAAGTTCCAAAATAGACCGGATGCCCCAATGATTGAGAGATTATCGCAAACAAAAAATAATTGTGGCAGGACATTTAATGTTTGGTGTTATCTATAAGACTGAATATGAATATTAAATACATGTTGTTTGTTACATTTGTTGGAACAACATTAGTTGAGTTTTCTCTCAAGAGATGCCTACACGAGTCTCATCAAACTTTGTTGCTAAGTGTTAAAAAGGACTGATGAATGTTTCAAATTTGGTATAATTATAGATTGGATAATTGTAAATGTAATGAGTACACTACGCTCTCTAATGTAAATAATAATTTTAAATATTTCTAAACTTCATTTATTAGTTTAAATTTATGTAGTACTTGTAACCATAACTTTAACTGTAACCGAACTTATTGTACTTGGAGAAACATGGTTATTGCACCACTTTGCTTGTAGCATGCGGAAAGTTGATGTTCCTTTCTGTTCTCTAGAAAACATGACAGACTGCGTCGAGAAAAATTTAACTCAAAAAATTGCTGTGAACTGGTCATCATGTAATCTTTTTTTTCCATCACGCAACCTATCCAACATACAGTGGCGGCAAAAAGTCCTGAACACGCTCCGCCTCCCCCCATAACAAAACAAAAAGCACTCTTTTCACACTCTTAACAATATGATTTAGCTGCATTGCTCTGCATCTTTCATTCTGGGTTCTGAGGTGAATTTGTCACCGAATTGATTTACTGCCTTCGGCCGTCCCGTCTTCCTTTCTGCGTTTCCTCCCCTCCCCCCGCCGGCGCTCTGTTTCGTTAGAACGCTCGTGCTTTGGGGTACGTCATCCCTCCCCGCTTTTTGTTGGGGTATTCGGTATTTTTATTTAACTTCAGTCATGGTCTATCTTTTTCTCCCATCCTTCTGGGAATAGGCGCCTACGGCGCTGGCGCCCGCCATCATTTATTTTTAGTTAGTCCTGAACACACTCATTTTTTTCGTAATTTTTGTGTTTGACTTCATTTTTCGTTATGAAATTATCACACTATCTTAAATATTGTTATTGGTTTTAATGTATTTTTTCATGCTGATTTCAAATCTGTTTGTAGATTTCATCTAAAGTAAATAGTTTCATTGATATATTTTGAAAAACCTTGACAAGAAAGCACAAGGTCGCTGTAAGAATGAGTGAGTGTGTTTTCCACCAATGAAATGCTCCGTTATTTCAACCAATCAGACAGCAGTAGCGATAAAGGGTTGGAAGAAAAAGGTGAAACGTGGTTTATTGTATTGAATGTAGTTGTGTGCTTGTGGAAAATAGTGTATTGAAAGCAATTTGAAGTGCGTTTGTGGAAAATATTGGAATTATGGCTACATTTTCATATCTGCCTGAGAATAAAAGGTACAAAATAATACATTTGAAGGAAGAAGGTTATTCTATGCGCCAAATTGCTGCTAAAGTACCATGTGGTCTTTCTACTGTTGTGAGAACTTTGAAAAGATTTTTTGAAACAAATTTTATTGCGGACAGGGGGCAATCAGGACGACCAAGAAAAACATCTTTACGTGAAGACAGGTTATTGCATAGAATTTCACTTTCAAACAGAAAGCTTAATTCTTCGCAAATTTTGAAACAATGGACTTTGACATCAAATGTGAGTTTGTGCCCAAGAACTGTTAGAGGAAGCTGCTAAAAATTGGGTTACGAGGCTGTAAAGCGCGTCCAAAACCATTACTGACTGAATTTCAACGCAAGAGGCGATTGACGTGGGCAAGGGAACATTCATCATGGTCTATTAAAGACTGGGAAAAGGTAATATTTAGTGACGAGAGTCAGTTTTGTATTTCTGGCAACCAAAGTAGTGCCTATGTAAGACGACGCACTCATGAGGAATTCAGCCCTCAGTGTCTGAAGCTCACAGTAAAGTACCCAACAAAAGTGATGGTATGGGGTTGTATGTCTTCTCATGGTGTTGGAAGACTTCACATCGTTAGTGGAACAAAGCCATGTATTACATTGAAATACTACAAAATAAATTGCTACCAACTGCGAGAGATGTTTTTGGGAATCAGTCATGGATTTCTCAGGACGATAACGCCCCTTGTCATCGTGCAAAGGTAGTCCAGAAATGGTTGAAAGACCATACTGCAGTGTTTCTCAAACTGTGGGGCGCGCCCCCCTGGGGGGCGCGGTAACCCTGCGAGGGGGGCGCGAGCATATTTAAAATAAAAGGTTTAAAAAATAATTTTTTGGAATGAAGTAAAACAAGAGGCTTTCTGAGATAATAAAAAATACACATTTACACCGATATAAATTACTTTTATCATCTGGTGATCATCAAAAATAAAAGATTCCACTTTAAACACTCATTAGCCATCTTTGATCCTATAACCAAATTAAACTAATATTTTGTTTGCTTTGCGGTCAATATGAGAACGATGAGATATTTTTTTTTACGTTTCTTTTAACGATATCAAACGATGAGAGATTTTTTATTACGTTTCTTTTAACCTAAAATATTACTTTAGCTGACCTTTGAACTTACCAATATGGTTATCTCCGTCTTTTTTTTAGGGAAGTTGTAAATATATATAATATATTTCTGTTTCATCTTTTTTCCATGTAAAAGAGTTTTATGATATATGGATAAGCATGAGTATTCTGAAACATACACTGCTGGACAATTGCTAAGGACGGATCACAAATTGCTATGTAGCATAACATTAAGCGAGACATGAGGCCTAGTAGGATAAAATATAGTTGCCACTCTGTTCAGACATTAGAATAAAGAATATTTATTGTTCTGGAAAGCACAAAAGCTGTGAAACATCTGAAAAAAAATGTTCATTTAATCTGCGTACGGAGAAATGGAACAATGCATCTAAAAGTCAGCAGGCACCTTAAAGAAAGGTATCAGTACGGGATATGTCCACCGTGGAATGTGATGCAACATTCCACACGTCGTACCGTACTTTGCACAACATTATCCAGCAGCTGTTGAGGAAATTTATCCCATTCCTCTGTGAGTGCACGGATGAGGGTGCTCTTGTTTGTCGGAGGATAGTTTTGACCAGCAACTTGCCTCCCCAAAGCATCCCACACATTTTTAATGGGGTTTAGATCTGGAGAACGCGCTGGCCATACGAGACGTTGAATACCCTCGCTGTCTAGACAATCCTGAACAGCGAGTGTTAGATGACATGTTGCGTTGTCGTCCATAAAAACAAATTTATCACCGACAGCACCACGGAAAAGACGAACATGAGGAAGTAGAACTTCATCAATGTATCGTTGGCCCGTCATAGTCCCATTCGCAACCACATGTAGGCGCGTGCGGCCATTGATCATGATGCCGGCCCACACCACGATACTGCATGTCGGATATCGGTCCTTTTCCTGGATATTTTCTGGACGATAAGCAGTACCACTCTCGCGCCAGATCAATCCGATGACAGACTGAACCTACTCTCATCTGAGAATAGTACGCATGCCCAGTCCTGTTCAGTAAAATTGTGATGCTCACGACACCATTGCAAACGGGCAGTACGGTGCTGTCTGGTCAATGGGACACACACAACAGGTCTGCGTGCGTATAGTCCTCCTCCCCTCAAACGTCTGGCAACAGTTTTTCGGGAGATCTGCTTTCCTGAGGCAGCAAGAAACTGATTTGCCACCTGCTGAGCTGTGATGCGCCTGTTCCTTTTTGCTGATAGGACGATATATCTGTCTTCTACAGGCGTCGTACTTCTAACATGACCTCCCCCTAGCCGTCTACTACACATTCCAGTAGTTTTAAATGACTTCCACAGCCGTGAAACAACGCTGTGAGCTATGTCGAACTCCCTGGCAACATCTGTTATTTTTCGCCCTTCTGCGATCTTTCCAATAATTCGGCCACGCATAGTGAGTGAGTGAGTGAGTGATTGTGGGGTTTATTGGCGCAAGAGCCGATTTCGGCTATACTGCGCCAGACATTTGTTAAAACATTAAAAGTATAAAATCTTTAAAAATAAACTAAGTTACAGGTAAAAAAAAAGGTAAAATCCAAAATTTCTTAAAATTCAATCGCAAATTTAAAAACTGATATTGGTAGGGTATTTCCCCAAAGTTCAAAAGGTACTATTGAGAAAGTTATTTTCGAAGTCTGGTCGGTGTTAAAAGTAATGAACCTTTCCAATATTGCCTACCGTCTTTTTGAACAAGATTAGGACGTTGTTCAAGTTCATCTTCCGCAACGTCGTATGTGATAATATCTTCCTCATCCGTCGTGTAGTCTGTTGGAGCTGGTTTTTTACGTCTGTACGGCGCCAGCTTTATTTCTATTTTTTCCTCATTTAATTTTTTTAGGAATTCTTTTTTTCGTTTCCTTATTCGTGTTTTTGAATTTTGTTTGGAATCCCGTACAGTACTGGATGTAGAAGGGGGTTGAATATCGTTGGATAAGGAAGTGGAAACGTTTGAGGAAGATTCAATTGGGGTGAACATATTATTGGAAAGTATGTCATTTGACATAGGAATAGGTGGCCCAGGCTGTAAAACTGCAGCTGCTTTGGAAATTGTGGAAGGAAGTAGTTCTGCTTGGGTTGATGAAGATGACATGGAAATAACAGGAGTGGATATTAACTTATTCTGTTTAGGGAGGGATGAAAGCGGTTGGAGTAAATTTAATGGCGGGCATTTTATTTTTGTGATGTTTTCATCTGTTTGGGTGGAATTGTTTACTATTGAGGGTTTTGCAACCTTGGCATAGGTTTGGACTAATTGTGGCACTATTAGTTTTCGGGCTTCAACATATGTTATATTTTTTATTAGTTTTAATTTCCTGAATTTGTTTTTCGGTTTTCCACTTCGGGCAAAGTTTGGAATCAGCAGTGTGGGGTTGTGAACAGTTAATACATTTAGGCTCTAGACTGCAATCTGTGGAAGCATGTCCAACAGATGCACATCTAGAGCATGTTAATTGACTACGGCACGAAGTTTGAGAGTGACCGAACCTCTGGCACTTAAAACAGCGCAGAGGGTTCGGAATGTACGGGCGAATTTTGCAATTAAGATAGCCAGCTTTTATTGCGGGCGGAAGTTTCGGTCTATTGAATGTTAAAATTAAATGTTTCGTAGGGATAATGGTAGCATCTTTTTTGATTGTAATTCTCCGGACTTGAATCACACCCTGATCAGAAAATCCTTCAAGTATTTCTGATTCAGGAGTACTCAGCAAGTCGGATTCAGATATGACACCGCGAGAAGTATTCAGTGATTTATGAGGACATATTGTAACGGGAGAATCTAGAAAAGTGTTCGCTAGGAGAAAAGATTTCGTTTGTAAAGCGGTATGAGTTTCTATTAGTATATCCCCGGATCTTAAACGTTTGACAGTTTTCGGTTCTCCACCTATTCCAATCAGTGCCTTATGAATGGCAAATGGGGATTTTTTAGACATTTCAACGTTTTGTAATGGTATCAACAAAAATCTAACATTTGTAGCAATTTGATCGACATTAGGTTTTTTGGGTAAAACAAGGCCTTTACCCGGGCAGAGCAGCATTGATCCATAAATATGCGTACAGAACTTCATCCTGGCGTGCCTCCACCCACCACGGAGTCCAACAAGGGAGGCAGTGTGCCGGTCATCTGGCAAACACCAGGCACGGCGCTTACCTGAAGTACACCCAGAATATAATGCTACAGCATCAGGGCGAGGATCCAACGGGTAAACCCGACACCCCTTATCTGCAGCACTAACCCTACAGCAGTGTCTCTTCGGAGACTCCGAAGAGAGGTACCACCAGCCGATTGACAGGAGCGGGCTCACTCCTGCCACCCGTCTACAGCGAAGCGTGGGCCAAAGGTAATCCCAGGACACCATTTTCCTCCTTACGGGACGCCGCACACGGCAAACATGCGGGTCGGAAAACCAACGTTGTTAGTTAAAAAGAAACTAAAATAATCAAAACAGTTAAAGAAATCCAAGAAGAATAATACAAGTATCAAAAGAAATGATCGAAAAAATCACGAAAGAATTAAACTAAATTAACGCAATGCAAAATGTATACAAAAATGTTAATGAGAAATTTACTGAAAACAAATCAATTAATTATGCGCATATGTATTTCGAAATAATTGTCTGTGTTCTGGACGGGAAAAGAAGAAAAGGGAACTTTGAATGGCAAGAAAGAGGGCCGAAAAAAGAGAAGGATCACTAGGGTTCCCCGGGGTCGTGAAGCCCGTGTTTACCAAAGACAGTAAACCCCTAGGGAGAAGGAAAAGATCACTAGGGCACCTCGGGAGCGTGAATCCCGTACTCACCTAAAGAAGGTGAGCCCCCTGAGGGGTCGGCCACGCATAAAATCATCTATGTGTTGTCGGGAAGACATGCCAAAAAATTTAAGTTCGTCTATTAAATCTTTCCTGTAAAACTTTGACTTGAAACAACAACTGTCCACACGCGTCAAAACCTTTAAAGCTCTTATGAACGCTATCACGTGAACAGACGGGGAAAAAAAAATTTGCCTACTCATACTTCTTCTTACTAATATCCCGCACTTATTCTAATTTTCCACATTTTGCTTCCTTTCATTTTGTGGTTGCTATGGATGATAGTGTTATCCGTCCTTAGCAATTGTCCAGCAGTGTATAATGCATAATGAAAAGCGTTTTACACAATTATTTTTTAGAACATGCTACAATTTCCCCATGAACAATTTTGTAGTTTTGATTGCTGTGTTGTACGACTTATTCTGGTTTATAAATGTAAATAAGCAGAATATTAAAAAAATGGGCATCTGTGATCCCTATTATAGGAAGTTGAAACTGATCAAGCAATTGAAGAACCTACTGAAATAATGCTATATTAATCAAGATAGCGATGGTAAATATCAGAAAAGCGTTATATGAAACGTTTGAGTTGATTTGAGTTTAGCTGGGAAATAACGTTCCTGTTTTGTTAGCGAAAAGTGTCTGTGATTTATGTCCTTTATTAAGGGCATTATTTATTTCGAACATTTTCTTTATTTTTATTGGATTTTTGATCAAATTTTCTACGAAAAATTGAAAAGTCCTTGAAAGTAGGTAAGTATATTTTCTCTTAATTAAATTATTCATGAATTGTGATTTTTATAGTGTATAGTAAAAATAACTATAAAATAAATTATAGTTTTGAAACAAACTAAAAAACACGCTTTTATAGTGAATCGAACTAAAAAAAAAAAAAAAAAAAAATATTACTTAAAAGTAAGATATACAAAATTTAATACTTATCTTGTTAATTTGTACGGTTTATAATTATGATCGTATTGTAGCTTTAGCTTCAAAGTGCATTATTATTGCATTCAGTACATTATTAATGTATAAGGGGGGCGCGATAAAAATTGTGATTGAAAAGGGGGGCGCCAGTAGTGAAAGTTTGAGAACCACTGCCATACTGTGAATAGAATGAACTGGCCAGGACAGTCTCCCGACCTTAATCCAATAGAGAACTTATGGTTTAAAATTGGTTATGAAATTTCAAAGAAAAAACCTTCAAAAAAACGTGAATTAATTGAAGCTTTAATATTTTCCTTCAACAATATTGTCACGAAAGATCTTTTGAAATTGATGCATTCCGTGCCAAAAAGAAGTAGAGCCGTAATTAAAGCAAACGGCTGGTCTATAAAACATTGATTTTCCAACATGTGACAACAATGTAATTTTCAAAATGCTTATATATATATTAAATGTACCGTATGTGTCAATTTTCGTGTTATTTTTCTTTGCATATTATATTATTCTATATTGTTTTATTCTGCACATATTTCACATTATTGTGTTCCGGCAGCTTTACTACAAAAAATATTTTAGTCATTAAGAAACTAGTAGTAGATTTGAAATGAGCATAAAAATACATTAAAATGAATAACAATATTTAAGATAGTGCGATAATTTCACAACGAAAAATGAAGTCAAACCCAAAAATTGCGCTAAAAAATGAGTGTGTTCAGCACTTTTTGCCACCATTGTATTTTTCATAAATAATACTTTCTATCAGGAGTAACTCCAGACTGTAAACTGATAGTACTGAATAAGTTTTAAACAATTTTATCATCAAAAGCATCATTTGTGCAGCTATAATCCCCTGCTCTATGAAGATCATCTCGGCACTGATGCTTTTCTTGAATCATTGTAACTATCACGGAACATATTAGTAAATGTAAGAGAAATAGAGTGTCTCTAATACAAACAACTATAAAAACGAAATCAGAGGTTCACAATGCCTTAGTTGAGAAGCACGTGATCTAACGCAGTGGTCCGTAACCCCCGGTCCATGGATCAAATGGTGCCGTGCCACCTAAAGAGCATTCAACTATCGCCATTTTATTTAAAGTGGTGCATTTCTCTCGGATTTGAGCAACTTTCCACGGAAATCACTTTATATTCCACATTAAATCACTTTTATTCATTTTTGGTGTAACTATATTTTATTCTGAAGGCATATTTAAATGCAACTAAATTCAAACTGTTGAATCAAAACAATCTAAAATATAAACCATCAACGTGTCCCACCTTCAGCGGGCCGCGATAAAATTACCAAACGTTGACCGGTCTGCAGCGATAAAAAGGTTGCAGAGCACTGATCTAGCATATATAAATATATATGAAGAAAAATTTAAAAAGAGGAAGACCTCAGTATTTTTAAAAGCTAATGACTTTTTTAAAGTCGACTTACTTATAAGAGTAAACCTTAAAGTGCATTAATGCGATAAGAAATTTTCAACGCAACCAGTATGGAATCTTGCAACATCTAAAAAATAAAGTTAATCTATGCTGTGAATGATGACATAGATATCAAACACTTGAATTGCAGATCTCCTTCTATGCTATGTATATTTTAAAAGCAAAAATTAATGTAATATGACAATTATAAACTTTTCACGTGCAACATATGCTGTGTTATCAACATCTTCCTTATAAATCAATGTAGAAGCATTAAAAGAAATGTTGTTCACCACACTCTAGTTCATAACTCAAAACTTCAACGGCATCGCCTATAAGCCCTTCATAATAATACCATTGACTTTAATTAAATTGTTTTTGACTCACCTTTTAATTCAGTCACCATCAATGTTATATCATAGCAAATAACTTATAAGAGATTATATCCTACGTAAAATTAATATAAAAACATTTCATGTAATTGTCTTTGTAACAACCTCAAGAATATTTTAAAACTTGTCTTAAAGCTTTAAAGTTGAAAATGTAATTTCATATTTCAGTTTTAATGTCTCTAGAGAGTCAATGTATTTCCTGAGCTCTCTTATCCACGAAGTTTTACAGAAGATTTATTTTCAAATATTGTTGTTATTAAACCAACGTTCTTATTTTTGAGGAACTTTACTGTAGAATTTTCAAAACAACTTTACTAAATATTAGGTACTACAGAATTTACTTTAAGTAAACGGAATTAAAAATTTCTTCTCTTTGTATATAATAAGAAAAAAATAAAAAAATCTCTCTCTTTTGTTCTTATTCTCTCTTTAATTTTTTAATATTCTACAAACGATTTTATCATATTTTTATCGATTCTATTTCTCTTAGTTAACCTATCCTTTCCCTATTCTTCTATGTAAATATTTTCAGAGATGGTATGAACTGCGTTTTTTATTTTAGTTTATAATGACATTCTTTGAAGCAGTTCATCTAAATATTGCTATTGTTGATTTCGTTCGTCTCTTTTAGCTTAAAATACAATTTCTTTGTTCATAGTTCTGAGGAGTTGTAACCATTATAATTGTTTTCTTTTTAAATTATTTAATTGCTGTAGCTACCTTAAACTCTTCGGCCCATTTAAATGTATGGAAACTACAAAAGTACAAAATAAAAATTGAACACATTTGGATTATACTGAAACATTTCTTTTGACGTGGCATTAACACAATTAAATTAGGATTTCAATTTCTATGAGGTTGGAAAACAAAAAAAAGTGTTAAAGCATTAAATTGTAAGTAAATAAATCCTTTTTTTTTAAATTTCCGAGCTAAATTTAATCGTTAAATATAATTACTCTCAGTTAATAAGTAAACGCAGACTAGTACAAGTAACATACAATAAACTTAACCCTATAATGTAATATATCTATGCATTCTTCACACACAAAATGGCACCCAATATTTATCTTCTTTCCATGCACAGTCACTTTAAAACTATAGTTCAAGGAAACATTACCCTCTTAAAGGGACACTTACAAGGTTCTTTTTTGATTATGAAAAGTCATTAAAACATGTAGAAGTATAATGCGAATCTTTTTTTCTTTCCTCGCTTTTTCTGTTGGAGAAGTTTTATTTGCATATTAAATGACCGAGTAAGATATTCTGGAATATTCTATGCTCAACGGAGAAGCTTATTTCTTACGAATAACGAAAAGAATTTAAATTAGTTGCTGTTTTTCTTTCTACGTATCTCATTTTCTTTCGATATAAAGTGTTATAGTCTAAAATAAAATTGAATCAATTCAGAATAGTTAGGAGAATAAAAATAGCATTCGAGCTCTTTTCTATGAGAGACATAAGGATTTTTATATGCCCAAGTTGTGCAATAAGAATGTTAATTTCTTATCAATATCCGAAGAGTAACTTCGTTTTTTGAGAACTACATTGCACCATTTTTTTCTGTCTCGGATTAAAATCTTAACGCTGAACAATGTTCTTAAATTTAAATATCCACAGTCATTATAAATAAGATAACTACATTTAATCTATCACTATAAGCTAACCTGATTGGGTTATGTTAGACGGGGAATGCATGTGGAGTGTAGGGTGGCAGTTCAGGTGTCGATTTCGTCATCTGAGCGTAGTTCAAATTTTTCGAGGCGTATTGCTTGTGTTTAGTGGATCTTTCACACACAGTCAAGGAGAGATAGGCATTCAATAAACGACACAAGTTAAAATCACCGAATTAAATTTTGTAGATGTTACATTTTTTTTCCAAGCATATTTTTAAACTGTCCGACACAATTGTTTTGCCAATAAGTTAATTCAACAAAGCTAATGTATCGAATTCCACGCAATTTTACTCACATGTATCTTGCATTCTCTTATTAGATTCAACTTAAATTTGAAGTATAGGCTGTTATATAATCTATTTTTTGTATCGAATTGTTGAAACACAAATTGAAATATATATTAGTAAAAATTATTTTAAGAATTTGAGAGATAAGTTGTTTATTTAAATCCAGAAACATCGTCATTGATTTTTATTTCTGTCATCAACAATTATAGTAAATTTTATCTTTGAGCTATGATGAAAATGTTGATAAATATCAGGTGTACCAGAAACTTTTGTCTGTCTCGTTACAATATGTTTCAAGCTCGGAAAGGCTTGTGTGATTCAGCTCAATAAACTTTTTTTAACCATATTCAAAAATATGAACTGATGTGGAAGTATTCGAGATGGGTGCCTCATAGCTAAATGAGAAGAATTTGAATGATCGTGTCCTCATTTGCAAATAGTAACTAACACAGAAAAAGAAGTCGAACCCTTCTTCGAACAAGTAACTAGTTATGAAAAGAGGATTATCTATGAAAATATCGTTCGGAAAAGGGCATATTCTGAACCCAGAAGACATTGCCCCTCTGTTTCTAAGCCGAAATTGAGACTGAGTTATATAGAGAATATTGTGGATATGGTAGGATAGCAATGGACTAAAACATTTTGAGCTGTTTAAACTGAACGAAAATATAAATTTAAGAAGGCACTGTCGGCAACAGGATAATTTAAAGCAGCACTCCAAGAGGTTTATTACTAAGGTCATCATTTGATTTCAAAAAATTCTAGGCCACAAGTTGCTTTAGGGACTCATTAAAAACTCTCATAGGCAGGCTGTGAAATTTTGTCACGTTCCCCATACTCCCTAGACCTACGACCCTTCAATTATCCCTTATTCTTGTTCTTCCAAAATATTTTGCAGGCTTAAAAATTCAAAAACGTAGAAGAAATCACACAAGCACTGGTTAGATTTTTTGCCGAAAGGGAAGAGGGTCTTTTTAATGAGGTCTACAAACTGCCATCATGCTGGCAAGAAGTCGTAAAAAATGATGGCAAAAAATTATTTAATTAAGTTTATACCAGATAAGAAAATTTATTATTTTGTTTTATCCTAAAAATGACAGAACTTTCTGGTAGGCCTAGTTTGTCAAATATATCAGTGGCAATTGGGCTATAATTAATGTATGTGATGAAAATCAATAATTCATGAAAAAGTACCACAGTAAAATATGAATTTATTTACAGTATTACTTGAGGGAGACATTTAATGACATAATATAATCCACAAAGAGAAGAAAATTCTCCTAAATTACTCATTAGTCTATATGAAATGAGAAAATCTCTTAAAAATGTAGAAAGGTCCAAACGGAAGAAACATTCATAAAAATCCTTTTTGTATGTTTTATCATGAATATTGTCACGTGTGTAACCAAAAAGTGAGAGAAAGTTATTTTTTCTCTTTAGAATTTACTTTAAATTACACTCTCTATAACCAGAAATATTTATCTTTTATATTAGTAGGTGAATTAAATATAGACATTTTCATTTATCCTGACTAATACTAACTTGAGAATATAATCAACAACCTCACAATAACCTTCTTATGATGTAACTTGATGATGCTCTACTGAATCCAACTGTAATTAAATGAATGCTTAGTTCACTCAAAATGAAGCCACCGCAGTTTTTTAATCAGTTCGCTCTTTCATGGTCTCTGATTCCCCATTCAAAGGAAGCCAATTAACGATGAGACAAACGAAGCAACAGCGGAAGATTTAATTATTCTCATTAAATTGTTCGGGCTTACGGCAAATTAAATCTAATTTACGTTGAAGCTTGTCGCTGAAAGAGTGCTTCAAATCCTCACCACACACTAAAAAATTTTGCTTTAAAGAGACACACTCGGTTTTTATCCTGACATCGACTGCATGATTGGGGTCAAAGACATTGCATTATTTTAAATAGCTGTTGTTAATGCAACACAATTTAGGGCAAACTGAATACTTTATAAATAAATTTTTTTCAGATATATGTGCTACATTGTTTATAGATATACTTAGAGTTGAGTTGTAAAAAATGTTACGAATCTCTTTTTCTTTTGGACATCCTCTAACTAACTTATTCTCAGTTCACTGTACACCGCAATGATTAAAAAAAAAAACAGATGATTAATAAAGGGGAAAAGCGGTGGTTCTCTAGAATTCCATCCTCAAAATTTTCACTATAATAACCCTTCCCCCAGATTTCAACTATGCATCCTACCATACCCTAAAAGAAAATATCACAACAAGATGAGTTTCTAATTTCTTTCTATATGCTTTCCTTGGATGAAAAATTTCTGATACAAAATGAATATTCGCTTACTTGGAATCGTTGTCGTTAGACAAATTTCTTTTTAATTCCATGTCCTTAAATAAAATCCTTATTCTAGAAATAACATTCTCTCTCTCTCTCTCTTTCTCCTTTTTTTTCTTTCTTTCTTTTTGATAACCTTGTATACTACCAACAAGACATATGTTCAATGGTCTTGCACTGAATTCCTTTTCTTTTACTTAGAAAGATAAGAAAATTTCTACATTCAGTTTCGAAATCACTTAACACCTCATAATTAGTAAAGTATTACCATTCTTTTGATATCGGTTAGGAAATAGTTAGGGATGCTTCACTAGAAGTATTGCATGCTTGTATCATCAATATGGGATAGGAATAATGTATGAGACAGGGGAGAGAGAGAGAGTGAGTGAGGAGCGGTAGACACAGTATGAGTTACATGAGTAGAAAATAAGATACATGTAATTACATGAAAAAAATATGGAATATTCATGACCTGTTTCAAAGTGAATACTAATAATTACATAAATAAAAATAAAGAGAGGGACGGAACTACTCACGATGAGAGAATATATTTTTAAAATAAAAATAAAGCTTCCTTTTACTCTTAGTATTAGAAACTCATGAAAATAAATTTCCAAAATAAACTATGAATAATAAAATATATAAATATTAGTCAAATGATAAAATGCACAATTCTATTGAGACTTGAAACAAGTACTATTAAAAAAAATAATTCAATTCCTACTTAGATCAACAAATTTTTTTTTTATTTTAGCTACTTTTTATTAATAGTTACAATTAAAATAAATATATATAAACATATGACAGAATCACAACATTAAGTGGTCATTAATTTTTAATTATCATTAAAGTATCGTATTGTCATTCAAAACAATCGTGTAAAGCAGAACCTGTTTTTGTGTGGTCTTGTTTTTCATGCGGTGTATGAATTTCAATGGCCTTGGCGCCACTGTAATATTTTATATCAATTTACCAGTGGCGTAACGGAGAATGTTGGGACCCCCTGCCCCCTGAAAGTCAGGTTTCCCCTCTAATATTTTATAAATTGGGTAAATACGTATTTAGCGTTAATCAAGCCTTGGGCTCCTAGAGTCTTGCCCCCCCTACCGCGGCAGGGCTCAATGGTTTTGGCTCTACTGTAATGTTTTCTATCTATTTACCAGTGGTGTAAAGGAGAATGATAGGACCCCTTCTGAAAGTCAGGTTTTGTCTTTAATATTTTATAAATTGAATGAATACGTATTTAGAGTCAGGCCTAGGGTCCCTAGAGACCTCCTCCCCCGTGATGTGGGGTGTACGTTAAGCCACTGAAATGTAGACACTACAAGACGCTCTGTTCATTTGTTATAAACAGTCTCCCGACAATGCGCACTCAATGCATCCTCTCAACGCTCCAGCAGCCTGCTTTTGATTGAAGTCTAAACTTTCAATGACAATGACATTATGAATAATTTAATAGACAAGAAGAACGGGATTTTTTAGGAGTGGATAAAAGTATGCAGGGATCTAGATTTCCAACAAATTGGAAAAGCATTTTTTTCAAAAAGCTTTCAATTAAGAAAGGAGTATAAAATTCCAAAAAAAAAAAAAAAAAAAAAGCTTCAATCATGTATATCTGGTTATCGTAACATTTACAAGCTACTGACCACCCGACCTTCGTCCCCAAAACTTATCTCTTACTTTATGTTGCAATCAATTGAAATCAATTGAATCAAATTGAATTATGTTAATCAGTTGAAATTGTACCTTCAAGTGACGAAGACGATTTTGAACTTACTCATTACAAGGATATGGATTACGATGCGTAGCAATGAATTATGTATGTGAATGTGCATTATCCATGTATACAATGCGAAACTATATGTTTTAAAAATTTTCCATGTGTAATATTTAACTATTTATTTGGTTATGGAAGTACTCTTACATAAATTTCGTAAATAATTGGCATATTTTAAAAATGCGACTTTTATTATGCGGTCCCTATTCACCGCATAAAATAAATTCTGTAGTATTTCCACGAATTAGTTTGTTTTATGTAAGAATTTATGAATTTTTTGAATATTTTTTGTGCGTTTATTTTTATGCGATCTCTATCTACAGCGCAAAAACAGGTTCAACTTTATATAAAATTTCAGTTCAATTGAATGCTTTAAAACTTGAGAAAAAACCTTTTCAAGTTTTGACACAAGACTCCAAAAATGATGCCAACGTGGCTGAATTTGTAATTCTTTGAATAATTAGTTTTAATCAATTAATTTTTATTAATTATAATTAAATTATTGTATTGTCAGCCAGAATAAGCATGTATATAACATTTCAGCTCAATTGATCGCTTTAAAATGTATTTTATTAACGATTGAAAATTCCACCAAGATAAATAAATATATAGTGTGAGCTAATAGTAGGAATTTAAAAATGACTGAAAGAGAAGCAGCTCGACCAGTCTTTATTTCAAATCGACAAAGAAAAGCCTCGGTGTGCCTTTCTACATTCTTGCTACTGCAAATAGGAACAATGGTTTCTAATTGAAGCAATTCTCGAAACGAGATCTTCCACCTAAACCACATTCGTCTCGCACATCATACATTTCATACGTTCCTATGAAAAGTGCAATGAGTTCATTAATACTCCTTTTATTTGATGAAGAAATGCCTAAAACTTGGATATTTAATGTTATATTTTTCCAATAACAGAAAAGGTATTCAGGTGTATATCCATTATTTGAATATTACTCATCTGTGTTAGAAGAATACAATCAATCAGCGTATTTTATTGAAATGAATTTAAAAGATTCCATATAAATATAATGCTAGTATCATAATTACATCTCGCAGTCTATCATGATTCTTTATGATATTACTTTATCCACAGTCGGATTGTATTGTAAGTTGACACATATTTTTCAAACCAAAATGTAGATTATAGTGTTGATGTGAAGGAATCTACGAATCTGCATTATGTATTAGTAGAATAATTTTATGGTATTTTTAAATTCTTATAAAAAAAAATCTTTGATTTAGATTTCTTGAAATGTTTAAATTATGCACAAAGAGTTATATTTAGAGAGCAAACGAAACACTGACGTTGTAGATCGCAATTCTGAATCAGTCACACTACAATTCCCCTGAAATCTTGAACTCCCTTTCCTGCTCTCCACACTGCTAATCAAATAAAATTGTTGATATCATGGCCGGGGCAGTGTAATATTAGGGAATCTGAGCAATATAATTGATTAAATATTGAGTGGTTAGAGAGGAGTGATAAATATTAAAGCCGATCTATTTTGACATTGGTTAAAATAATTGTGGAATGCATCCAATGATCGCTTTCACCAAACTCTGAGCAACTTAGTTGACTAAATATTCTGTAATAGAGACGGTGTGGTAAATATCAATTATACATTGGTTAAAATAATTATGGAATATATCCAATAACCATTTTCATCAAAATCAGAGCAACTTAACTGAATAAACACTTTAAAGTAGATGGGGCGGTATAAAAATTAACTCCGTTCTATTTTGGCATTGGTTAAAGTAATTGTGTAATACATCCAAACAACGCTTTCACCAGAATCTAAGCAATTTAATTGACTAAATATTCTGTAATAGGCGGTGTGATAAATGTCGATTAGACCTTGATCAAAATAATTATGGAATACATCCAATAGCCATTTTTATCAAAACAAGAGCAACTTAATTGAATAAGCATTCTAAAGTAGGTGAGGCGATATAAAATTAATTGCGATTTATTTTGAAATTAGTTGAAATAATTGGGAAATGCATCAAATGACCTTTCACAAAATCTCAGCAATATAATTGATTGAAGCCAATCAAATGTAACATTGGTTATAATGCAGTGTTTCTCAAACTGTGGGGCGTGCCCCCCTGGGGGCGTGATAACCTTACGAGGGGGGCCCGAGCATATCGAAAATAAAGGATTTAAAAAAATTAATTTACTGGAATGAATTAAAACAAAATACTTTCAGACATAATAAAAATGCACTTTTACTCTGATATAATTTATAGGCGCGCGCGGGCGATATTAAGTCATCAAAAATAAAAACTTCTTCAATACCTAATTAGCTATCTTTGATCCTATAACCAAATAAAAAAAACTTTTATTTGATTTGCTGTAATTCCATGAAGAGAGATTTTTTTTATCTCGCTTTCTTTTTAAACCTAACGTTTTACTCTTTCAGAGAAAAAATAGATTCCAGACCCAGAATCGAAAAATTTAGGAACATAAAAAATTCATCACTGTCATTATTTTTGAAATACTGCACATTATAGTTGTAATCTGTTTGACCTTCTAAGTTATTGGTACAGTTAGTTATGACTCATCTCTTATGTGTTTGTTTCTCATTTAGGGAAGTTGTAAGTAATGTATTTCTCTGTTGCGCTTTTTTTCATGCAAAAGAGTTTTATATTTGGAAAAACACGGAGAGCACTATGAAGTATTACTTGGCCAAGACTTATTTTCACAAACATATAAAGCATAACGAAAAACGTTTTAAATAATTTTTTTAACAGTAGCATACATAATATCATAATGAATACACTTTTTACCCGGAATTTGTCACGCGGGACACGCAGATTACGAAATCGTTAATTCTGGCAAAACTGTTTATTTGCTATCAAAGAAAAATTGAAATTCCTTGAAAATTGGTAAGTTAACTTTCTCGTAATTAAATTATTCACTGGAATCACGATTTGTATCGTGTACAATAAAATAATTATAAAAAAAATGGATTGGGGTGACTAAATAACCCCGCTCGACCGTATCGAGTGCATGCCTGCTCCCGGTTTAAAACACGTTGAAGTCTTTTCGCTTTAAATATTAAAAATAATACAATTATTCTTCATAGGAATTTTATATTATTGTTCGTTATTTAACATCAATTATAAATGCTAATTCTGGGAGGTTTAAAATTACAATTCGCTTAAAACTAATTGTAATTTGAGCAACCATTTTAAAAAAATCATTTTGCATTTTTGTAAACATTGTTGAGCACTTGGCTTTTCTCTTCTTACAATTCAGCTATTATATCAATAATGTTTTATTTTCTAGTAAATCAACTCGGGCAAAGAGCGGGTACTTCAGCCGGTACACTTTTAATGTATCAGTGCTGCACAGAGTATTTTATTACTAATTAATTAATACTAAATTAAGAACAAGTTTAATAAGTATTAGCGACTTCCATGGGCTTGTCTTGCAAAGCAAAGTTTTTATAAGGAATGCTTATGATTAGAAATTGACCCTCTGAGTTCTTTTTCTATATTTTGCTGATATGTATATTTTGATTTCTAAGCAGCCTCCGCATTTTTCAATATGTTCAATTTAAAAATTAGAGAAAGGAAAAATAACATAATAATTATCCTATTATTTTGTTTATTTATTTATTTTTGCTTAAAAGTAGTACACAAAATTTAATACTTATGTTTCTAATTTGTATGGTTTATAATTAAGATCGCCTATTGTTGCTTTAGCATCAAAGTGCATTATTATTGCTTTCAGTACACTATTAATGTATAAGGGGGGCGCGATAAAAATTGTGATCGAAAAGAAGGGCGCCAGTATTGAAAGTTTGAGAAGCACTGGTTATAATGGTATGTTAACATTTATTGGTGGCTTTCATTGAAATCAGGGCAATATTAAGTATGCGTCGTAGAAGGCGCGTTGAAAATTAATGCCTATCTAGTATTTCAACATTGGTAAAAATGAATCATATAAACATTCAATGACTAATTTCACCAAAATGTGAATAATTTTAATGTATATATTCTGTCGTAAGTGGTGAAATAGAAATGAAATCTGATTTATTTTGACTTGATTTAAATAATTTTTTGAATTTCATCCAATAATCATTTTCCTCAAATTTGATTAAACATTTTGTTGTCAGTTATGCAATGAAACTCTTGACATAACTCGTTAAAATGTTTGAAATGTTTTGTATTTCGGAAAGCGACTTAATCTTGCTACATATTTTTTATTCTCTTTTTCAAAGAATTTACTTATTTACTCTCTTTCTTCGTTTCGTTTATCAGTATTTCTCACTAGAAATTAAATACGAATAGCACAGACTTTTTACTCCTTTGCCCTCTGTCCAATAATGGTGAATACATTAAGTAAAATGCCTGTTGAGACGTCATATTTTTTTTTTATTTCTCATTCAATGCAACTCAACTGGTTTTGTTTTGCTCTTATGTCGCCTACACCTCCTGTTAAAAGCAGTTATCAATTTTTTCTCTCTTATTTGTTTATGTATCCATGAATCACCGATTGCTGCAGTCTTTTGAAAAATAAACTTTTGAGAGTTTCAGCAACTTGTAGTATTTTTCAGAGTTTTTCACTGTTTTAGCTTAATTTTCGGTAATTTTATATTTCATCAAACTTTTTTAACTTTTTTTAGGAATCATTATATTGTAACCAAAACAATGTTAATACTAAGATGGATTGCATTATCAGTACCTGGTCATGGCTCAAAATGACGAGGTCTACCGCCAACAGCCCGCGTGTTGCTTTCTAGAGAGACGTTAATGCACACTTACTCCATCAGTGATAGCCATATTATCCAGAATGAAATTATGAAATGTGTTAAAATTGCTCAGAATATTTAGATTTTTTAAAATTTTTATGAGATAAGTCTGGGGACTTTCTATCTGTAGGCTACTTTGTTCCATGATTATTGTATAACTCTTTTTTTGTAAGGAATTATTTAATATTATTAGAATTAACACAACTTAGTTCTTTTAAACAATTTTGTCCTTATTGCTGCTTCTTTTATTTTTGTATATTACATGATGCCCGATAACTTCAAATACAGTTGTAACTAATATTTTGTTCCGTTGTTACTAATGCCATGGGATCAGCTAATGCCGGATCGAGGACCACGAAATCTATAGTGGCAAAGAACAAAGTGACGCTTGTCGTTAACCGTAGCTTTGAGCACCATGCAGGTGACAGTACAATTTAGCCCATTTTCCAACCCCAATTTTGAGAAAGGACATTCTGGGGATGGTCAGGGGCTTCCTACTTCCCTTCCCCTTGCACCAACCTCACTGGAAAACTTGGGGCTCGACGGCTATTTAGAGTACCCTCACGCCGCGTAGGCACTATACATTTATAAACACCCATGCCTTTTCGGAGCCCTACAACAACAGCAGAGTAGTCAGTGTCACTAGCCTCTATAACGGATGGGTGACACGTTTTGTTATATTTGTCTTCAAGATCATGTGGACATCAAATTAGAAGTTTTATTGCTATTATTTTCCTGTGCCTATGTACATTATAAATTTCTTATTGGTGCGTTAGAGTCCATTAAGAAAGAATCTTCAAATTCATTTTTAGATGTTTTTTTAATATTATTTTGTTTTTTATTAATTATTTTATTTTGTTAATAATATATCCCCCCATAGAGTTAAATCCTTGTCTGTGTTCATGGAGGGATAGAGGCTTTTCCTGAAGGACCGTTTGTAGATCTGAGCCCTCTAAGTGAGTTCATTTTCTCTCAGTAAAAAGAGTACTTTAGAGATTAAAGACTCTTAAATTTGAGTCCTGATATTCTAAAAATATAGAAAATGATGAGTACTGACTCGTGTTAAGGGAACAGAGACGTTTTAAGCCTTCAAAAAAGATTTTTCAATTTTCATCTTAAAAAAGTAGATTTAATGCTGATTCAAAAATGTATAACATGTATAGGTTTAAAACTTAATATCCCAGTAATTGCGGTTTTAAAATGCAAGCAACAGCTGCCACGCCTCTTGTTTACGTTATCGCACGTCAACTGCCACGCCCATCTTACAGCTTACCGAAGCATGTTTTTATGTAGATTGGAGTTTTTATATCGCTTAATCTGATTTATTTATTTTATTCTTGTGGTTTGAGAAGGACTATAACTACTCAACTCAATCTTGTTTATACACAAGCTGTGCGATTTTTGAACGTTTTGCAACCTCGTGCTTGGTTTACAAACACGTGAAGTACGAACTTCTTATTTTGACTGCTTATATACTATTTTGTTGTTTACATTCAATTTGTTTGTAATTTGCGAGAATTTTAAACATCTACAAAGCCTCGAACAAAAAAGTTTGGCCAAGTCAAACGTCGTTTAATTCGTAGTAAAACTTCATTAAAAGCTGAGAGTGAACGACTTGATGTCAGTGCATCTAAAAAAAGAAAATTGAGAATGAAGGGTCTTTTAAGACTATGAAGATAATTTTTCAGTTGATACTCAAAGCAGGTTGTTAATTGACTTAAATATGCTCAATGATATTTTCAACAATATTGCAAAATGCAGATATTGTGATAAACTTTGATGTTGCTGAAAATAAAAGTAGTTCGCGACTAGTGTGTCAGCAACTTGCAAGTATTGTGGTTCTGGTGATATTCATGACTTCAAATACCGTGTCAGATGGATATGAAGTAAATTTGAGGCTTGTTTATGGCATGAGGTGCATTGGAATAAAAGTGCACAGAAATGAATACCTCCCTCCTCCAGCTAAATTTGAAAGATTGTATACGCCAATTTTAAAGCGTTGGAAACTGTTTCATCTCCTCATGAAAATGAACAAAATTTTGACACACTTCGAAGAATGGCGTTTAACGGCAACTTCTCCGATAATGGAAAAGTAATTCATTTTTGAGTGCCTTCAAAATATTGTTTTGAATGCAAAAGTACGAACAAAACCTCTGATTTGCCAGGTAAACTTCATGGATTTAGTGCGGGAATGGAGTGAAGGAGCATTGCGGCAGTTTTACCAAATTACAAATGTTTTGGAGACGGAGATTGAAGGTTCCTAAGGGTTCAAGAATCAAACATATATGGTGATGAATTTCCTTGCATCGGCCACGTCCAAAAGAGGATGGGAGCAAGACTGAGAGCCCTCTTATAGCCATAAGAAGAAATGTTGGAAAATCAGTCGCAGATATGTCCAAATCCATCTGGGCAATATATTTGTCGACAGATGAACATCCACAACATGCTTTGTGCCCTATGGGAGAAGAAAGTTGGTGCGGGTACAATAAAAGCATTGTATCAGGTGAAAAATTTACCCACAAACATTTTCCCAGATGCAGTTCTTTTTAAAATTAAAAACATTTTTAGAGATTTAACTGCAAAAAGAACTGTTATTAAAATGTTTGCATGGCCGAACTCAGAACCCCAACGAAAGCTTTAATTGTATATGGAATCGTGTGCCGAAAAACATTTGTAAGCAAAAGAACTTTGCAAATGGGTGTTATGGACGCTTCAATGAAGGTGCATATGCAAGAACTGAAGTATTAAAAGCATTAAAAATCAATCCAGGCGTCAACACTTGTGAAGGCCTTTCGTAAAATTGACTACGTCAGAATGTTCAAAAAGCTTCCAAAGAAGCCAGGACAACAAAAAAGGCAAATTAAAAGGAAACAGGATGCTTTAGAACAGTCAATGCAAGATGAGTACAGTTGGAAATTGTTAGACTTTAAATTTTTAAGTGTATCATTTTATTTAGTTTTTTTTTCAATTTTCTCAAAATGGTTTTTTTCAGTTTTTAGGTACATGTATAGAAAAATCTATTTGTTATATTTTATTGAAACTTGGTATGAGCTTTTGTGTTATAATAATGTATTTAATGCTACTAAATTTATTTCTGAAAAGTTAGTATTTTTACTTTTATTGTTCTTCTGAAAAAATTGCCATTTTTATCAAAATTTCAAAAGTCAAAATTCAAATTTTTTTAAAAAATTTCTAAGCAAGGGAAATATGAAAATTATTTAAATAAACGTACAATTTTTTATATCATATTTACATGTACCTAAAGAGCACCATGGTATATTAAGAAATGTACATAGATTTATGACACAATTTTTTTATTTATGGAGTCTTTCTGTTTTTGAAAATAATGTTCTTTCGAAAAGCCAAATTTTGCTCATTTTGTGTCATCGAGAACGTCCCGGTTCCCTTAAGAAAATTAAGTCTCAAAATGTTCTCACAGTGAGGAAATTACGAAAGTGATACACACCCGAAATGAATGACTAAATTCCTAATTTCCAGTTTGCCCTTCGCTATCCAAAAATAAAAGTTTTGTCAACTCTTATTCTCCACATTGGTTTGAATTAGCGTTGCTTGATGGCAGACTTCAGTTGATTGCGTTGAATTTTATTTATACAGCCTTTTACTTTTTTTTTCGTTTACTTTCAAGAAACATTCAATTTTTCTGGATTTGTTGGCAATAAATACAAAATAATAGTCCCATTATAACAACCGTTTAATTCCCTATTCCATTATTGCACATTCCCCCTTAATCATTTCTGCCTTCAAAGAGTTTTTAAAATTCAAAGGACATGGAATTCTTTTTTTTTTAATTTTTCATTGTAGGATATTTCTTATTAAAATCTCGATGACTTCCCATTTTATCACAGAAAAATGCTCATTAGTGTGCATTTTTTCAAAGTCAATTTCCTTTCCTTTGACAAACTATTAGTGTAACAGCCTCTTCAATACTTGCACCGCTGTCGCCTTTCGAATGCACGCGCTGAGAATGATTCCGAAGACTTATCATTAAAAGTTGAACGGTTATTAAGCGGAAGAATCGAATTGTTCCGCTTATTCTTTGAGATAAAAGAAATATTTAAGTTTATTTATCTACTTTTTTTTCTTTTCTATGAATGCACTTCTGTTCATTATCATAATACTTCAAAGCAACACGAGAGCTATTTTTCTCCTTTTCATTGAAATATTAAGTTTGCATTAAACAGCATAAAATATCAGTAGCATAAAAGCAGTTTGAAAACTATTTTGAATTGTTTTCAATAGTTTTTGAATAGTTAGAAGCACAAAAATAAAAAATCTAATTTTATAAAAAGTTCGAGTAATTTTAGGAATTTTTATAAAAAACAAATGTTATTTTTCTAAAAAAAAAGAATTAGACGCTTCTTTTTTTTTAAAAAAAAAGTGAAATAGTATTATTAGTATTAGTACACCACGTAGGAATCGATATTTCCTTTAACATCTTGTTTAAGAAGTTCTTTTCTTTTCACGATTATACTCTACGAAAGAAAACTTGTTATTTTATTCCAATTAATTTTAGAATAACAATACCTAACGAATTAAAGCTTCTCTCTTCATTATTTAGTTACATTCATTGTTAGAGTTTCTTCTTCCTTCATCAACTATTATGAATAAAGAAATGTTACTCTAGACCAGGGGTGGCGAACCTTCATGGATCGAAGTGCTATTTTTTTGAAAGAAGTGTTTAATGAGGTATAGACGCGCCGTCAAATCATTTTGAGCTAAAAAAATATAAAACTAAATACCAACAACTCAAAACTCTTTATTTACTATGAAAAAATACCTTTTGTGTGTGTGCACTGTATAAATGTTTGTTATACGTGTAATTAAAATTAAAGTAACAGTGGGACTTTTTTTGCTGCTGCAGATTGGATTACAATTAGCTTACATTAGGATTGTAAGATGTATCTTTTAGTAGATTGCATGCTGAGAATTGGAGTCACCTGCCAAACGGTTTCTAAGCAATTGATTATTTTTGCTGTGGTGTACTTTTTAACAAGAGGACTTGTGATTTGTTTCAAAATGCCATTTTACAGACGATGTTCTGCATACCACTGTTACAGAACATAAAACACACACCGCTTTGCCGCCTTTACTAATGATGTCATATTTCTAGATTCGCCAAGTTTGTAATTCTCTGTTACACTTACTATCTAGCACTTTTTGTTCTTTTGCTGAACCATCCATGTTAAATAACAGGTAAAAAAATCATAAATATAACACTATAAACTTTAAAATACAGTTGTGTCAACGAAATTGACTATGCTATGCGTAGACAAATTTTGCATCATAAGCAACTGTAGTCCACGACGTAACTAAGGCAAGACAATAATAAACGAGTGTGTTCCCCGCCACTCCGCGACCTATCACTGGCGTTTTTTTGTAATACTTCATAGTGAACTTGGTTATTTTGAAATAAAATGCAAACCCTTTTGATCGCCGGCGCGCCCAAAATATTGTGTCACGTGCCATTGATGGCACGCGTGCCACTGGTTCGTCATCCCTGCTCTAGACATATCTTTTTATCCATGCTTTATTTCTGTGATAATTTGGGAATTTTTTTCTAGTTTTCTTTTTATTTTGTTCACTTACCTGCTGTACTGTCATTTAAATTTTGTGTGACACAGTTATCGGCTTCGTTCGCATTTTTTATCATTTTTAGGGCCTTTTCAATTAATTTCACCTCTTCAATGACCACGCAATCTTTCCAAAGTTGGATTACGGAAAATTTCAAAGAGAGTTCAAATGATATACATCTTCTAATCTTGCATATGACAGCTTTCTTGAACGCGATCAACAAAAGAGATTGGTGTTTTCAGTTGAATTACATACCAAAATTTACATCAACAACAATAATAGCATTGATTTTAGTTTAACTTGAAATGCAACAGAGTAATATTAGGATAATATATTCAGTTTCACTCTTTTCAATTAAAAATTTATAGCTTACTCTACCTGTTTATTTTAAATGAAATTTAGTAGAGTCACTGAGTGTACTGAAAAGATTTATGCAAGAGCATTAAAGTTTATGAGAAGTATAATGGCTACACGAAGTAATGTGACCTTTTAAGGAAGTCTTATTTATTTCAGTTGGAATTGCGAAACATTTAAAAAGTTTAAAGTTTATTAAGTAAACTGTTGTTTATATAAAAAAATGCAACACCCATGAAGGAGCCATCAGAATTAAAGGAAATGTTATACACAAACAACTTGTATTAGTGCAAATAAATGAATAAATTTTTAAAGAAAAAATATAATATTAAGAGTGTCCGAGATTAGTACTTGGTGTAGTCACCAAGCACTGCAATGAGTGCTGCTATAGGACGTAGCATGGATTCAAACAGATGTTGAATGTCTGCTTGTGGAAGAAAATGCATTCTTTTTGTATACACACGCACACTTCTCTTGAAGCTGTAGGAGGTGAATCATGAACGAGACACCGACCATCCAAGTACAACACTTGTTTAATAGGCATCATATCCTGTAAATAAGCAGAAATTTCATGTGTTGGGCTGAAAACAAATTACGAACATTCTATGCAACATGTTGGAGTGCATTATTCTTTTTTGGAAATAGCTCTAGGGATGCCATGAAGAAAGGGTGTGATTTCGAGTTTTTTTAAGCACTTCACGGATGTACCTATTGCTATTCAGATTGCTGAGATCATCCATGATCGTTACCAGCTGAGATTGTCCATGATATAAAAATGCACCTCAGACCATAACTCCGAGTGTTTGGAAACTATGACGTTCGATAATGCACACTGGAAGACAGTATTCCCTAGCATAGCGTCTAACACGAATGCGGCCATCACGGTTCCACAACTTAAGCGGGATTCGTCAGAAAAGACAACATGTTGCCAATCAGCTCACCAGGCTCTGTGTTCATGAGCAAGCATATTTCAGACGCAATCATAGACTGTTTACCGTGAGGCGTATCCTGTAGAAAGGAATCCTTGCACACAGTCCACGGTGCAACTCACATCGATGAATTGATGAAGTTGACATTAACACAGATGTAGCAGTAGACCATTGTGCTGCCAACTGCCTAGAGGAAGCTGTGTGGTCAATCAAGGCCGTGTGGACCAGGTGTCTGTCATCGCGCGCTGATGCAACCTTTCGTAATCCACTCTCAGTTTTTCGAGTTGTTTGGTGCTACTCGGTCCACTGCTTACAAACTCACATGAGTGTGAAACTGTTCTGCTGCACACGAGCTGCTATCACGTGACATAAAAATCCTCCTTCATGAAGGTCGATGATTCTCGTCTTTTAAAATTCAGTAAGTTGCTGAAGTTTCACCCTGTCTCCCTGCTGATTGATTGCCTTCGGTGAGTGAGTGTTAAGGGGGCATAGTACCTTGCGAGAACAAAAATTGTTCGTTGTCATATACATGTTACGATTCATCATAAGTTAACAAATTTTGCTAATTTTGATCTGAATTTTATATATTATCTATAACAATGTATAAACTTTAAGAAAACTAGAGAAATTTTGTTCTTTAATAAATACAAAATTTTAAAAAAGAAGATAAATATATATACCAAATTGTAAAAAAAAATATTACTTACCTCCTGTTCCCGCAAGATAATTTTTAAATTATACACTTTAGAATCTCAATTTTTGCATTAAATTGAATTTAAATGTAACCTTTATTCTGTATACCACTTAATTGAAAAGTATCTTATTTTTTTTTAATATTTTTTAAAATTAAAAAATTCATAAAAAATATTTTTTTAAAAAATTTCAATTTTTATACAGTTGCAAATCAAAAGGTATTAAACCATAAAACATAATTATGGCATACAGAATTAAGATCTATGACTAGAATATGCATGCCAATTTTTGTAGCTCTAGAGTAAAAACTTTTTTTACAATCTTGCGGGAAAGTGTAAAAAATTGAAACTGAGAAAATCAAGTTTAAAGAATGACATTTCAATATTTCAAATAAAACTTAATACATAATATTTAAAATGATCCTGCTTCATATGTAGGACCTTCTAGTTCTGCAAAATGCTCATTTGTCGCTTTTTTTCTCATTCTGCTAGCCCTACGGGCCTCTAATGTATATGATTTTGATTTAATTTCGGCATTTTTTATGCGTGCATAATTGGCCTTAAAGGCAGAGGTAACAGTAAAATGTCCTATTTTAAAGCCAAGGGCTTTCATTATCTTTATACGTCCCGTCATTCCCTCATTAAACATCACTATAGCCTCATTTACTACTATGTCTACAATATTTTTATATAGATGACCCAGAAGTTTTGGGGCAGTACTTCCAAACAGTCGAGTTGAACGACTCATTAGCGTTTTGTGTTTTACCCCCCACACATTTTTTCAGCAATTTTGGTGCAGATAGTTCTGCTATTATAGGCTTTATTTCATTCATTACGGCAATTGGTACAATATTTTTATGTTTGAATAAAGAGGCACTATTCGTAGCAACTGCTGTAACGTTTGAAAGAATAACGGTAGCGTATTCTTGGTTAATTAAAATATGGAATTTATTTACGTCACAACTATTGAAAATTATTTACAAAATGATACATTAAAGTTATTAAAATTAATTATAGATTGTTAGAGTCCACTATTTTGTGAGAGGAGGATTCGTTCGCCACCGCTCTCGTGCAAGTTCAAAGCATCTCTCCCCCTCATCTTCCGGTCGGCGAGCTAGATTCCTCGGGGGTCAAACAGGGGTTGCCCTGCACCTGCAAATGCACGTGTGGGTGTCGGTCTACAAAGAAACCGACCAGATGTTGTTGTTTTCGAGAAGTAACGTTACAGCTCTCACCCTCTCTTATGGAACTTTTCCGTTGAGAAAAGTTTAATGTGATGACGATGAGACAACTGACAGATTACCGACACATCCCTTCATCAAGCACCACTATATTTCTGAGCTGCAATTTTAATTACTAAAGAAAACGCTGAACTAAATTTGGAATTACTTATTTCTAGTGAGTGAGTGTTCTTGCTAGGGAACGTACACAAATCCATATTACGAAATAGCAATGTAAGCAATGTAAGAAAACATACTATACATTAAATAAAAATACAAACACTCCTATCACAATGCCTAGTATCAATTATACTAACAACATGTTATATCAAATGCTAGTGTAAGACCTTGCACATAAAATATTCTTCGCCACAATACTTAAATAAAATTATACTAACGACATGTTGATATGATATGCGAAGTGTACAACCTTACACACAAAATATTTTTCACAATATGCCTCTTGCGTAAACTAAATACTCATGTATATTTTAAAACCCTATACACAAAATTAAGCATATTAATACATTTGCTTTTCATGGCTTTATCTTTTGACACACATCTCCATTCGATATGATATACAGTACTAGTAAATAAATAAAATTTAATACAATTATTAACCTTTAACTAAAAAACATAAGCAACAATTATTATTCATGAGCAAGAGAACATTGTTAACAATTCCTAATTATCTATCACCGATCTGCTGAGACTATCTGCATTTTTGTGACTTTTACCCGACCGATGTACAATTCTAAAATTATATGGTTGCAAAGCCAAAGCCCATCGCATCAATCTAGGGTTAGAACTAACATTTCTATTCAACCACACCAACGGGTTGTGATCGGTCATAACTAAAAATGAATTTCCATCTAAGTAATAATGTAACCTTTTAATTGCGAAAACAATACTAGCACATTCCTTCTCCGTCGTACAATAACGCTTCTCTACCTCTGAAAATTTCTTACTCAGGTAAAGGATTGGATGCTCCTCACCTTGTTCAGTTAATTGGGTTAAAACTGCTCCCATACCTGCGTTCGAAGCGTCCGTTTGAACAATGAATTCTCGTTCAAAATTTGGCGCGTACAAGACGGGCTTATCAATTAGTTTCCCTTTTAGTTCTCGAAATGCGTTTTCACACTCGGTCGTTCACTTAATTTCTCCCTTCTTTGCTCTTCCCTTCAACGCATCCGTCAACGGAGCAGCGATTACCGAGAACAGATTTATATATTTTTGGTAATAACCCGCTATACCTAAGAAAGCACGTATTTGGGTCTCGGAAGGGGTGCGAAAACCCTGAACCACAATGTGACCCAAAAATTTGACATTTTGTTGCGCAAACTTACACTTTGAAGGTTTTATCGTTAACTTAGCTATCTTTATTCTCTGCAGAACTGTTTCCATATGTTTAATGTGCGAGTCCCAAGTATCTGAGAAAATTGCGATATCGTCTAGATACGGGACAACGAAATCCTCTAGTCCGTTAAGTAATTCAGCCATGAGTTTACTAAAGAAATATGGAGCATTCTTTAATCCGAAACTCATCCTTAGGGGTCGGTATGTACCAAAGCTAGTACAGAAGGCTGCGTATCGCTGTGCTGTTTTACTCAAAGGTATTTGCCAATATCCCTTAGATAAGTCAAAGACGGTAATAAATTTAGCCGCCGATACTTTTTCTACGCGTTCTTCGATATTCGGAAGAGGAAAATATTCCGTTTTAATGATCCCGTTTAATTTCCTGTAATCTATACATGGACGAGGTTCTTTCCCAGCTACCTCAACTAAAATCATAGGGGACATGTAATCCGATTCTCCTACCTCAATGATTCCTAATTTTAACATTCGGTTAATTTCGTTTTTTAAGATTTCATTTTGTCGGTGCGACATTCGATAGGGCTTCGTCCTAACTGGTTGATCGCTAACTAACTGGATTTCGTGTTCAACCAGATTAGTTAAACCGGGATTGGTTGAAAAACATTTAGAGTATTTATTTAATAATTCGCGCAGTCGATCCATTTGTTTGTCGTGAAGGTGTTTGTTCAACTCGCTAGCCTGGATTACGTCCTCGAAATCATAAATGAGAGAATTGTTTTCTAAGTATGGGATTTCTAACTCCTGGTCTGCGAGAGAGTTTTTTGTTTCATCATTAATAATTACGTTAACGTGTTCTGGCCTTTTGTAATATGGTTTTAGCATATTTATATGATAGATTTGAGATGTTTCGCGTCTGCCGGGGATTTCGACTAAATAGTTCGTTTCCGAAATTTTATTTAAAATTGTCCCGGGACCTATCCACTGCACTGCTAATTTATTTGCTCTGGATGTAGCTAACACTAGGACTAAATCTCCATCCTTAAATTCACGTTTTACTGCGTTTTTATCATACCAAGTTTTCCGCTTAACTTGCATTTCCTCCATTTTATTTATAGCTACTTCTTGACATCTTTTTAATCTATTTATTAACTTAAACATATATTCAGTGACGAGATCACCCTCTTCTTCCGGTTCCCTCCAATGTTCCATTACTAACGTCTCTGGGGTTTGCAAATTTTTCCCATACACCAACTCTGACGGTGTATACCCTGTACTTTCGTGAGATACAGTTCGTAACGCTAAAAGAATTGACGGAAGATGTTTGTCCCATTCGGAGCCTGCATCTAAACATAAGACTCGTAAAAGTCGTTTCAACGTTCGATGAAATCGCTCAACAGGGTTACTCTGTGGATGATACACAGAACTATGCCTGATAAGTATTCCGAATCTTTCAAAAAACTCGGTAGTCAGAGCGCTAGTAAAAGAAGTACCCTGGTCACATTGTATTTCACGGGGAAACCCCATCCGACTAAAGATGTTTAACAGCACATCTGTGACACTAACGGAACTAATATCAGACACCGGAATAGCTTCAGGGAATTTTGATGACATGCAAATGGCCGTGATAAGATATCGATTCCCTTTAGATGTGATCGGGAGAGGCCCACATGCATTAATATTTAGCTTAGTAAAAACCTCCTGAATAACAGGGACCAATTTTAGTGGAGCTTTCTTTTTATCATTGGGCTTCCCAGCCCTCTGACACTGATCGCAAGTTTTTACAAACTGTTCCATATCTCTATAGCAATTCGGCCAGTAAAAATATCGGTTTAATTTGTCTTTGGATTTCGTAATTCCCAGGTGTGCAGATGTTCCCTCATTACACAAGGATTTAATGGGGTCGCGCAACCCTTCCGGCACTACTATTAACTTCACGACGTTACCTAACTTATCTTCACGATTTTTGACCAATAATTCCCCCTCTAGCGAGTGAGTGAGTGAGTGAGTGAGTTTTGGGGTTATTGGCGCAAGAGCCAATTTTGGCTAAACTGCGCCACACGTTTGTTAAAATATTAAAAACAGGGTAAAAACGCACATGAAAAGGGATACAGAAGGATTATAGATGTGCATGCCTGCATGCACATATATAAAAATTAAATGTCAAGGTAAATGATTTTAAAATGTCAAATTAAAAATAAAAAACCAATTCTCCTGATAAAAGCAAATAGGTTTTGGCGGGTTATTTCTCCCACCAAGTCAGATAAGGTTAAATATGATGAATTAAAAAACGTAATGCGATGATGGTTAAAAACTGGACAATCGATTAAAATGTGATGAACAGTGTAAGAGACATTGCATGAAGGACATTCAGGAGCGTGTTCTCCAAACAACAAATGCCTGTGTGTGAAGCGAGTATGGCCAATGCGAAGACGAGTCAATTTGACATCAGTTCTTCGCATTGGCATCACAGGCCATGCTCCTATGACAGGTTTCACGGAGTGCAGTTTGTTATCCAACTGCTTACTCCATGATTCCTGCCAGATCTTAAAAATATGATGCATGATGACGCGCTTCATATCCGATAGCGGAACCGCTAGCGGCAGATGCGTCGTCGCCGAATTTGCCGCGCTGTCCGCTTGCTCGTTGCCTATGATTCCTACGTGACTTGGTAGCCAGCAAAACACGATATCGAAACCCTTGCTGTACAGTCGACTCGTAATGTCGAGTATTGTACAAACCACTGGATGGCATCGATCGTTATAGTTTTCAAGCGCTTCTAGTACACTCATGCTGTCAGTATAAATGCAGTATTTACGGGGCATAGTGGAGTCGATTAATTGAAGTGCACGGTAAATGGCGACAGCTTCGGCAGTGAAAACACTGCAAGAAGTGTCGAGCCTATAACCGTGCATAATATCTTCAATCACAACTCCACAGGCAACGTAATCTGCACGTTTCGAACCATCCGTGTAGATGGTCGAATAACTACTATACTGACTGCGGTGGTAGGCGAAGACGCGTTGAAAAACGACAGGCGCGACAGTGGATTTACTGTAAGTGGCAAAAGGGTTGATATAATGGAACCGTGGCGTATTCCAAGGTTGGAATAGGAAAAGGTTCCTTTGCTGGATACGCACGTTAGGTAGGTCGAGTTCAGAAATATGAAGGTTCATCCTATCCATAAACGGCCGGATGTTAGACGGCCGTGCATCATAAAGTTTCTTCATGCTGGTACTCATATACACATTCTGCAGAGGATGTGAAGGCACGGACAAGATCTTAAAATAAAACGCAAGAAACAGCTTCCTCCGTCGAAGATCTAGAGGAAGCTGATGACAGTTAACATAGAGACTCTGAACCGGTGATGTGCGAAACGAACCCGAGCAGATTCTCAATGCCATATGGTGGACGGGGTCAAGTTTTTTCAGAGTAGAGTTGCACGCTGATCCGTATACAACACATCCGTAGTCGATGCGAGAGAGTACGATTGCCTGGTACACTCGGAGTAATGATGTTCGATCCGCCCCCCAAGAGGTGTTTGACAACACCTTCAAGAGGTTTAGAGACTTTTCACACCTCTTCCGCAATTGTAAAATATGCGGAAGGAAAGTGAGCCGGCGGTCGAAAATTACTCCGAGGAATCGTACGTCGGGAACTACGGGAATTTGTATATCACGGATGCGTATTTCGGGGTCGGGATGAATACCCCGTTTGCGTCAAAAGTGCACGCAGCAACTCTTGCTCGCCGAAATACTATGACCGTTGGTGTCGCACCACTTTAAAATGTTGTTGACGGCAGTTTGCAACTGTCGTTCAATCATGCGCATGTCCGAACCTTCACAACTGATCTGTAGATCGTCCACGTATAGTGAGGCCTGTATAGAAGGCGATAAAACATGTAAAATGTGAGAGATATGACATATAAAAAGGGTGACACTCAAAATACTCCCCTGAGGAACTCACTCAGCTTGGGTAAAAGGAGCAGAAAGAGTGCCAGCCAGTCTCACTCTAAAAGTACGAAGTTTTAAAAAATGTTGAATAAAAGTAGGCAAATTGCCTCTGAATCCAAAATCAAATAAAGTGCGAAGTATCCCATAGCGCCAAGTACGATCATATGCCTTCTCGATATCGAAAAAGATAGAAACTAAATGATTCCTCCGGACAAAAGCGTTTCTAATTTTGTTTTCTAGCGTAATAATATTGTCGAGAGTGGATCTTCCTTTACGGAAGCCACTCTGAAACAGAGGAATGCATTTGTTATTTTCTAACTGGTAAACGAGACGGGCGTAGACCATACGTTCTAGTGTCTTACAAAGGCAGCTCGTGAGTGCTATCGGTCGATAGCTGAGAGGGTTCTGGGGGTCTTTTCCAGGTTTTAAAATGGGGATCACTGTGGCTTCTTGCCATTGAGTAGGATACACCTGCTCCCTCCATATTCGGTTGAATAGGTAAAGGAGACTGACTAGTGAATCCTCGCTCAAATGGCGAAGCAATACATAGGATATTCCATCAGGACCTGGACTAGTATTGTGAGTGAGTGATTGTGGGATTTATTGGCGCAAGAGCCAATTTCGGCTATACTGCGCCAGACATTTGTTAAAACATTAAAAGTATAAAATTATTAAAAATAAACTAAGTTACAGGTAAAAGAAAAAGGTAAAATCCAAAATTTCTTAAAATTCAATCGCAAATTTAAAAACTAATATTGGTGGGGTAAGGACTAGTATTGTGGGCCGATGATAAGGCTCTCTTCAATTCAAACATGTCAAAGTCACAGTTATATGATAAAGGTTGTCGGCACCTGAAGTTGATAGGTGTCCGCTCTAAACAATTCTTAGTCGCCTGGAATGTAGGGCTATATGAATCGGAGCTGGACACACTAGCAAATGTTTTGCCAATCAAGCTGGCCACATCTAAAGGTGACGAAAACAAAGCAGTAGAAGTTTCCAATATCGGAATGTTAAATTCCCGATAAAGGCCATTCGCTGCTTTGACCTTTCTCCATAACTGTTGGCTGGTAGTTGACGGTGTGATTGAAGACATATACTTGATCCAAGATACTCTCTGGCATTGACGACGTATTCGACGAGCTAACGCTTTCGCACGTTTGAACGCTATGAGATTATCAGTTGTGGGGTACCTCCGGAAAATACCCCACGCCCTCCTTTGCTCCTTTTTGGCTTGTTGGCAGGAAGCGTTCCACCATGGTTTGTACAGCTTTCGAGGATAATTGGATGTTATGGGAATGGCTGCATCGGCAACATTCCGAAAGCTTCTGTGACATTGAAGACTGCTTCAACAACTGCCCTGTTCTGGACCATTGTGCCTGTGATAATCGCTAACCGCGTGAATTTATCCCAGTCTGCGCGATGAAAATGATAAGTTGGGGGACGAAAACGCGTCCCCGCACCATTAACATGCGAGACTAGGAGAGGGAAATGATCGCTGTTGTGCAGATCGTTCGCAACCTCGAAATTCAACATCGGTAGCAGAGTTGGCGAACAGATGGCTAGATCGAGGGAGTGAAACGTCCTCGTGGGTGCATGGAAATACGTTTTCTCGTCGTTGTTCAGCAGACAGAGACAGTGAGCAGAAATCAACTGTTCAATCTGTCACCCGCGAGAATTTGTAACATCATGCCCCCACAGAGGGCTGTGTCCGTTAAAGTCACAGAGCAGAAGAAATGGAGCTGGCAATTGGCTGACTAATTGATTCAAATCTACTTGTGGCACAACATCGTTGGGTGGTAAATAAACACAACAGACTGTGACTAACGAATGGATGTGAATCCGAACAGCCACAGCCTGTAATGATGTGTGCAGAGTGACGACATTACTGGGAAACAGATTAGACGTGAAGAGGCATACACCTCCGGTTGGAGATGTATCGCCATCTTGATCCCGTCGTACACAATTATAAACACGCACATGCATTGTCATCGTACTCTTCAGAAATGTCTCCTGAAGAGTAACGCATGCGGGCTGGTACGTGTATATGATGGATTTGAGATCAGCAAGTCGAGTTCTTAGACCACGGCAGTTCCAGGAGATAAAGGAGGTCATGAAATCTTCGCACTTGCTCCTCGCAAGGAGCCAGAAGACGAAGGTCTGGGCGACAGATCGTCCATCAGACTTTCGTCGCTTTACGAGGCGTGAATGTCCATGACATCGTCTCCCGTGTCATGGAGTTTTTTAGAGAGGTTCGACCTCTTTTTTTTTGTGGGATTGCACCCCCGATTCCTTGATGCGTGTTTTCCTGTTCTTCTTATTATCTCGGGGAGGGATACAGACTTAAGTGTATCCACGGCAACATTCTTCGGTGTCATAGTTGCTGCTATCGCAGATGTTGGAGCCGTACTCGCGTCTACTTGAATGGCCGTTGATATGTATGTTTTTCTGGTTACCGACGCATAGCTTTTTCCAGAAACTGGCGTGCGTGACGATACAACACGCCGAGCCTCCGGATATGAAATTTTATCCTTAATTTTGACGGCCGTGATCTCCTTTTCGAGTAGCCAGGTTGGACAAGAGCGAGAAAACGATGAATGATCGCCTTTGCAATTCACACATCGTTCCTTTGCTTTACAGTCTGCGCTATCATGGCCTACCTCTGCACATCTAGAGCAGGTGGGCTGGCCGCGGCAGACTGTTTTCGAATGTCCAAGTCTCTGGCACTGAAAGCATCGCAGCGGATTCGGGATGTATGGTCGGACTGGGCATCGGATGTAGGCCATTTTAACGGTCTGTGGAAGATCAGGCGTAGAAAATGTCAGGATGAGGTGCTTTGTATTCAGCACCTGTCCATCCCGCCTTATCGTTATACGCCTAACATCACAGACCTTTTGGGCCTTCATGTTCTCTTTGATTTCCTCTGTCGACACGTGGAGAAAATCCGCTGGTGAAATGACGCCGCGCGAAAAATTCAAATTAGCATGAGGAGCCACGGTAACGTCTAAATGAGCGAGCTTCTGCAGATTTGGAAGGGCGGTCGCCTGTTTCGCCGATGACGCTTCGAGGAACAAGTCCCCGGAGGGCATCTTACGAATCGACTTGACCTCCCCAATACTGCTAGTGAAATCTTTCTCAATTAGAAATGGAGAAATAGACGTAAAGGTTTCAGGAGTTTTCATTATAAAGTATCGAAATGAATCAGAAAATTCGAGCTTACGGTGCTCCACTGAAGGAGAATTACTGATGGGTTCCATGAGTGTTTTTCGTGTTCATCCCAGTAAGCCTCCACCCACCATGGAGCCCAACAAGGGGAGGCAGCCCGCCGGTCATCTGACATGCGTCAGGCACGGCACTTACCTCAGAGGTGGTACTGGAGTATAGTATTACAGGTTCGGGATGTGATCCGCCAGTTCACCCAGGGCACCCTTAACTGCAATACTAACCCTAAAGCAACCGTCTTTGGTATTCCAAAAGAACCCGTATTGGAATCCGCAGAACTAATCACTAGCCGATTGACAGGAGCGGGCTCACTCCTGCCTCCCGTCTACGGAGAAGCATGGGCCAAAGAGCACGCAACAGGAACCCCAGACTCCAATTTTCCCCGGTACGGGTCGCCGCACACGGCAAACATGCGGGTCAGACTCAAAATTTAGTCTTAACATTACGGAAAGCAAAAAGTAAAAAATTCATTTGCTTTAAATACCCCAAAGAAATAAACCAAAATTAAAATAGTAGAAATAATTAAAACTCAAAATATCCAAAAGAAAATTAACCATAAAACAACCCCTAACTGAACTAAATATAACGTTAAATATGGACCTGTAACTGAAACACTAACTAAGCAAATATTTTTATGGTTTTTTTTTCTTTTCAAAGTTCACTCGGGTACCTCGGGGACGTGGCCTCCCGTACTCACCCGAAAGTGAGCCCCTGAGTTGAAAAGGGGGGGGGAGAGAAGGGGAGAAAAAGATCACTAGGGTACCTCGGGAGCGTGTGACCCCCGCACTCACCTAAAGGATGTGAGTCTTCTGAGGGGTCCTCCTCTAGCGAATAAACCTGATTGGTAACCTGCACTTGACTGGCTGCCTGTTCGTATAAGGGTTTAATCTCCTCGCTATTTTTTTTGAGCATTGATTAAATTTTCTCGCGTAACCCTTAGCAGCGCTAATTCCGGAACATATTCCTGGAGTGCAGGTATTAAAATTTCGTCCTCTGCATCCGAAGAAACAATTATAACCTCATCTTCCCCTTTTTTAGCATCACCACTATCTATTCCCCTTTCTTCTCTAGCCGCTTTGACTTGAGACCTTGTTTGGACAGCATTCAATATTTCGACTGGCAGGAAATTATAGCCTAAATTTCCTTTTATTAGCTCGGCCGTTTTATTTCCAAGCAAATATCGACCGTGTTGATTTACGTGATTTCCACAAACCGCTGCCTTCGTTTGCACCGTTCCAAAATTTCCGGAAATTTCCACGACAGCCAAAGGTAAACAAACTAATTCTGGGCTTAACGGTTGTTTTACCCAAACATTTTCACCAGAGAAAGAAGAAGGATTTATGTATTTTGCACATACTAAATCCATTGTCGCTCCCGTATCTCTAAGAATGTCTATCTCGTGACCATTCACAGAGTGAGTGAGTGAGTGTTGGGTTTTATGGCGCAAGAGCCAAATTTGGCTATACTGCGCCACACGTTTGTTAAAATATTAAAACCCTGTTAAAAATACACATGAATACAATTATAGAAAAAGAATTATATATGTGCATGCCTGCATGCACATATATAAAATTAAAGGTAAACATAAAATATTTTAAAAAGTCAAATGAAATAAAAAAATCCAATTCTTCTAATAAAAGCAAATAGGTTGTGGTGGGGTATTTCTCCCACCATGTCGGGTAAAGTTAAATGTGATGAATTAAAAAAGGTGATGAGATAATTATTAAAAAACAACAAATGCCTGTGTGTGTTCTCCAAACAACAAAGCCTGTGTGTGAAGTATGGCCAATGCGAAGACGAGTCAATTTGACATCAGTTCTTCGCATTGGCATCACAGGCCATGCTCCTATGACAGGTTTCACGGACTGCAGTTTGTTATCCAACTGCTGACTCTACGATTCCTGACAGATCTTAAAAATATGATGCATGATGACGCGCTTCATATCCGATAGCGGAACCGCTAGCGGCAGATGCGTCGTCGCCGACTTTGCCGCGCTGTCCGCTTGCTCGTTGCCTATGATTCCTACGTGACTTGGTAGCCAGCAAAACACGATATCGAGACCCTTGCTGTACAGTCGACTCGTAATGTCGCGTATTTTACAAACCACTGGATGGCATCGATCGTTGTAGTTTTCAAGCGCTTCTAGTACACTCATGCTGTCAGTATAGATGCAGTATTTACGGGGCATAGTGGAGTCGATTAATTTAAGTGCACGGTAAATGGCGACAGCTTCGGCAGTGGACCATTCACAGAGCCCTTTGTTGTATATGAATTAAGAAAATTCGGGTTTTCATTTCCTTCAATATTATTGAGAGTTTCCGTCGTTTTGTTTTTTATTAATTTAGGGCAAACGGCTTTTATATGTCCAGGCATATTGCAATGATAACATATTTGTATCACGCGTTTTTCAAAAGTTCTCTCTCTAGTACTCTCCGGTACAGAAGCTCCTAATCTAGGGGAAGTTTTCCCAAATCTATTTTCTTTTTCCTTGACCCCTGAGTATGTCAAAATTTTATCATTTCTGCCCCACCTATCCATGGGTTTCGAATTTACCTTTCGGACGTCCTCATAATTATCAAAGAGTTCTGCTATTTGAGTAGCTGATTTAAGGTTTGCCCAATTATCTAAAAAATGATCTTTCATACTAGCATTGGCGCATTTTTTTAATTGATATACCACCATTAGATCTTTAAGATCTTGAAAGGTATTTATTTCTATATAAGCCAATCAGCCACTCATCTAGATAATTCGTAATTTCAAAAGTGAAATCCTTCCATGTGCTATCGAATTTTTTCTGGTGTTGGACAAATTTTTGCCGAAAGACCTCCGGACTTAACTTGAATCTTTTAAGTAATAATTTCTTTACATAATCGTAATTTTCGGCTTGTTCCTCCGGTTCGCGAGCAATAAATTGCACGATCTCTAGGGGTAACAAACCCAATAACTGCCCCACCCACTCTTTCTTTTCTATTGACGCCCTTTTAGCCTGGCGTTCAAAGATCACTAGATATAAACTAATATCTGACTGCTTAGGATCGAAATCTGGGATCAATTTTTTAAAGTTTAAATTAGAGGTTACAGAACATGCATTTGTAGAATCGTTTGATTCATCGTTTACCCTAAATCCGGATTCTATTTTAAACCTTTTTAAATCAAATTTCAGCTGTAATTCTTTCTCTTTTAATGCCTGCTCCTTTACTAACTCCTCCAATCTCATTTTTTCAGCCCTTTCTAACTCTTCCAATCTTTTTCCGTTTGCAATGATAGTCTCATACAGATTTTTAACAAATTCCTCTTCATAACCTTCACTGTTAGTTATTGCAATTTTTATGCTAGGGACAGTCATATTTAAAGTGGCATTTATTCCTAATTCCTCAGCAAGTTGCAACATGTCTTGCTTTTTCCCTTTACCAAGGAAAGCCATTTTTTAAACAATATCAAATAAATGTCACGCTAAATTTTGCACTATTGTTACTATTCTCTATTAATACAATAACACTGGTTCCATGCATACACAGAAATACACAAAGAAAAACTTAACACTAAAAATAATCAAAATCATTCAAGAGACTTAAAACACAATAAATCTTAAGCTAAAATTGCACACAATGCTTGAAATACAATTACAATTCTCTAGAAACAAAATAACACTGTTCCCATGCAAGAAAAACACTAAGTATTTCAAAATTTCTAAAGAACACTTTAACCAAAATTCCTAATACAATATGCAGTTTGCAACTCAAAAATATAACAGTACTCACCCATTTGAAGTACTCAGCTTGCTGTCAGAAGCAAATTATGTGCACTAGTGGTTTTGAACTCTTCCGTGTGAACAATGGTCCTTTTGACCAATCTTGAATCTTTCACTCTTAACAATAAGTGTGGTCAGTTTGACCAGCCTTGAATTCACTCGTGGTACGGCTTCCGAAAATCGCTTTTCCTTCGGACACTCTCGCCGTTAACACTATAGATCAGTTTGATCTTCTATGTGTGAGCAGGACGCTCTTTTTCTCCCTGCGTTGCGGTCCGTCCGTAAAAATCCAAAATTTTCCTCCTCTCACGGGTCCTGAATGCTAACTTTTTATCCCAAAGCGCTGCCACCAAAACTCTAAGCTGTAATGTTTGAAAGAATAACGGTAGCGTATTCTTGGTTAATTAAAATATGGAATTTATTTACGTCACAACTATTGAAAATTATTTACAAAATGATACATTAAAGTTATTAAAATTAATTATAGATTGTTGGAGTCCACTATTTTGTGAGAGGAGGATTCGTTCGCCACCGCTCTCGTGCAAGTTCAAAGCATCTCTCCCCTCATCTTCCGGTCGGCGAGCTAGATTCCTCGGGGGGTCAAACAGGGGTTGCCCTGCACCTGCAAATGCACGTGTGGGTGTCGGTCTACAAAGAAACCGACCAGATGTTGTTGTTTTCGAGAAGTGACGTTACACTGCCTTTTGATATTTGCACCACGAAGTATCACCAATTGGGCAGAAGTGATGCATAGGTTCCTCATCAGTGGACCTATAATGACAATAAATTGCCCATATGGCCTGACGCATATCACTAACGGAGCTATTATTCTGTCTAATAGCATTGCCATAATAGGTGGTAATTGTATCAATGAACTTATCAGTCAGACGATTTTTACCGCTGATACTCTTACCGTCTGATAATTTTTTGCCACGATTCATTGTTTTTAATTTTCGCAGTCTAGCACCCATACGCTTTTGTATGTGGCCAACACATTCAACTTTTTCGATAGAATATGGGGCTGTCCTTTGAAGCTCTGGGAAGGTTTTTGTGTCCCCATCGCCGATATACTTAATATATTTCGCATTTCGTTGTGGCACCGATCTTTGAAATATTTCCTTCATCCCGTCTACTTCCATTTTACTGGAAGAACCAATATGGTTCTTTTTTACACAGTGTGGTTGGTGTTTCAATTTCCACTCTTCATATGAATGTCCAGATTTTGGACCTCGCCATTTTTCACATCCTTTACAATATGAAGAGAGAACAGCAACATCAATCACTTTCCCTGTAACATCTCCAATGACACTACAAACACCAATACGGGAAGTGTGTCCACGTGTTTTCCACGTACCGTCACCACTGACACAGATTTCATTATTTCCAGAAGCTGATACTTCTTCTTTCGCCGCATTTTTCGTGGAGTCGTCTGCTACTTCACGACTGGCCAAATTTATTTTTCGCATTATCTTTTCATATGACTTTTGTGATACTGGGGATGGCAAATCCATTGCTGTGCAAAAATTCTTTATTCCACAAAAACCCAATCCTACTGTACGCATAGCATAGGTTATTCGTGTATTAACTTCATAGTCCTTACTTGAAGCAATAACTGAGGAACTTTTAAAAGTGGTCAATGTACTGCATGAGTAGCATTCAACATAAAACTCAGATACCAATCCATACAAAATCTTTTCTTTTAGAACTACTTTAATATTGCAGTTAGGACATATTAAATATTTGGATAGTTCAGATAATAAAATATCAATGTTTATCATTCTATTTCCATTAGATTGATTGGAATTTCTTACTTCCTTGTCAAGATAATTTTCTTTGCACAATTTCTTAGCGGAAGCAGATATGCAGTCAACAGCAAGCGTATCTGATACATTTCGAGTGTATTGATTCGCATGAAAACGCTTTCGTTTTCGACGATAGTCACTGCCTCTACGTTGAGCTTTACTAGACATTTTTACTACTAATTAAAAGATGCAAAAAAAACTTCAATCAACAAAAATTTAAAAAGCATACGAATTACGAGAATAACGAGATAACACTCAATAAAGCAGCAGTAAACAGTATGAAATACAAATGTAAACAAGCAATACTTCGAACTAGGGCAGTGTTGAGTTGCAAACTTCCTTCTCTCATTAAAAATAGATAAAATTAAAAATTAGCAACAACTGGGGAGAAAATAATTTCAATAACACCATCGATTTCAAAACCGAAACTAACGAATATGGTTTGTTTACATTGGATTTAAATGGACAATCCAGTGCTGACGTTTGACATTTTTTGTTGCTATTGCCATACTTTTGGTCCGATTTTGACGCGGTTTGTTTTAAAATGCTCCTAACAGTCTGTATTAATTTTTAAAAATATTTTTGAAAAATGGATTATTTTGCCGTTTAAAGGTACTATGCCCTCTTAAGGTTTATGGAGCAAGAGCCAGACCTGGCTAAAATGCGCCACACGTTCCGTCTATAGCGAAGCGTGGGCCAAAGGGAACGCAAAGGATCCCCAGAACACCATTTTCCTCCTTACGGGACGCCGCACACGGCAAACATGCGGGCAGGAAAACCAACGTTGTTAGTCAAAAACAAATATAAATAATAAAAACATTTAAAGAAATCGAAGTAATACAAATACCAAAAGAAATAATCGAAAAAATTACGAAAGGATTGAACTATTTTAACGCAATGCAAAATGAATACAAAAATGTTATTTTTGAGAAATCTAATTGATTTGTTTTAATTAATTATACACATATGTATTTTGGAATTATTGTCTGTGGTCTCGACGGGAAATGAAGAAAAGGGAAATTTGAATGGCAAGAAAGAGGGCCGAAAATAGAGAAAGATCACTAGGGTACCCCGGGTTCGTGAAGCCCGTGTTTACCAAAGAGAGTAAACCCTTTGGGAAGATTGCCTTCGGTAGTCTCGCTCAAGGCCGGATCTACGTATGGGCCCCGTTCTCCGTTGAAGATAACAAACAGAAAAAAGATGTATAATAAAATAATAAATTTTTAAATAGTAATGAAATAATAAACCCCAGTAAAAGAATAAAAATTAAATACCAGAAGTACCATATCAAATTTATTTTCATTTTCAAGAGCAAGAGCAATTTACTCTTTTGTTCGTCCACACTACCACCGAATATGTGTAAATCAATAATTAATAGACAGAGGCTCTATCATAGAGCGGCGCCGGCGACCATCGAGCATTTATACAAATGTAGCGGTACTATTTCTGTAGCAATTTATTTTTTTGTGCAATAATAATTCTAATTTACAATAATATACTTGTGCATACTACCTGCAATTAAAACATAGAAACCTGTTTATTCAAATTTCAAGTAAAAAGTAAGAACCGTTACACATTTTTAAATCATTTAAGTAAGAAGATATTGAAGTAAGGATTAAGTTTTTTCTGTATTTTCAATTTTTCAAAGGTTGAAAACAGCAGGATTTCCCATAAATATGTATGCTGTTTTAAAATTTGTGTTAACTTAATTACTTCTATAGGATATAAAAAAATAACAATATCAGTTTATGTGGGTCATGGATATTCACCACGAAAATGTAAATAACCGATAAATGTAAAATAGTCTTGACTTTCGTAATAAGTCGGGTTTTTTAAGTATAGGTAGCAACAGCAAATAATGGATGACAACGGAAAAACAATATTTATTTAAAGTGGGGCAAATAATTCTAAAGTTTATTTTTATAAAATCCCCTTTAAACTGATGGGCTAATAAATAATAATAATCAGCGTTTTAGGTTTTAGCGAGTATAGACAAGGATTTTTTTAATTTTTTTAAATTAACTAGGTACTTTTTTGCAACTATCTTAAAAATATACTATATTGTTTTGTAAAAATTTGTTAGAATATTTCTAGTTTATTAAGCACATCGATTGTGTTATCGTAATTTTATGACCTAATTGATAAACTGATTTCAGGAAAATCAAGTACTTAGTTAACAATATAAATATGTCTGACAGAAAATATAAAAGTGTAGCGGAAAAACGAAAACTACTGTTAAATTGAGAAAAAAAATTAAATGCGTCAAAAATTTAACATTTTTTACAATGGAACAAAGTAACAAGAATACAACAAACGCAGATACATTAACAAGCGAAAGGGAAAGGAACTTATCCAAAGAAAACAGAGAAACGCAACGAGCAAATATTAATGATGAAAATATGCAAGATCTCGATGACCAGCAGCCTTCTGAAAAAGATATTGTTCAACCAGAGGACATCAGTAATGCCCCGGCCGAAAAGTGTTTAGAAAACTTTGGGTATGAGTTTGAGAATTATACGTTGACGCGGGCTCGTGGCTTAAATCTCTAAGTAACAATTGTATTGATTATATCCATTCACATGAAGCGAGTTTTTTTCAAAATAAAGATCCAAACAATATATATTCTTTTTCGGTAAGAGAACACAAAGAACAAAAGAGATCATTTTCGAATAATAATTTAATTAAAAAATTTAAAAATGCCCAAGAGCTGGAAAGATCTTGGTTAGGTTATTCTACTAGTATTGGTAGTGTTTTTTGATTGACCTGCACCCTTTTTTTCTAAACAAATTCTCAATACACAACAGGCTTTTCTGACTGGAAACACGTAACAGTGATTGGAAACAGTTGTTAAGAAAATCATAAAAATTCTATTGAACATAAAAATTCAATGTTAGTTGGGTTGACTCGAAAAGAAAATAAGTCTGTTTTAGATACACAGTTACAGGAGCACTAAGAAAAGATTCAGAATATTACCACAATGTCCTCAAACGGGTTATTTCGGTAGTAAAGTATTTGGCTATAAGAGGATTATCAATTACAGGGGTATCGAGGAAGTTTTTGGTTCTCATAGTAGTAATGTTATGGATGCCCTGGAATTGTTAGCAGAGTTCGACCCATTCATTCCATCGTGAACATATTGAACAGCGAGAATTACGACCAAAATCGTTAATATAGTACGTAGCAAAAACAATATATGAGCAAATAATTGAGATCATGGGCAAGCAAATCATTAAAACAATTACAACTCAAAAAAAAAAAATAACGATGACACACAAAGTACTATCCAATTGTGATAGATTAAACACCGGATTTGTTCCATAATGACCATATTGCTATTGTACTATGATATTGTTTACGGTGAAAAGTGTATGAAAGACGAGTCTCGTTAATTAAGATTAGCACAGTGGTTTTCAAACTTTCACTACTGCTGACCCAATTTTCAATCCTAATTTTTATCGTCCCCCAAAAATAATAATGTATTGAATGCAATAATAATGCAATTTTTGGCACTAAGGCTACAATACAATCATAATTTTAAACGGTACAAATTAACAAGATAAGTATTAAATTTTATATATATTACTTTTATGTAATATATATTTTATTTTTTTACTTTTTTTTAGTTCGATTCACTATAAAAGTGTGTGTTTTAGTTTATTTTTAAACTATAATTTATTTTATAATTATTTTACTATGCACGACAAAAATCACAATTCCATTGAATAATTTAATTAAGAGATAATATATTTACCTACTTTCAATGACTTTTGAATTTTTCTTTGATAATTTGAGAAAAATCCAATAAAACTAAAGAAAATGTTCCAAATGTGAGTGACCAGAATAAAGAACATAAATTACAGACACTTTTCGCTAATAATACCGGAACGTTATTTTGTAGCAAAACTGTCATATTTTGTTCACGTTATTGTAGTTTTGCTGTCGTTTGATGATCTACAAATAGCATTTTGAACTTTTCTTCCTTGTGTTTTTTGACAAGGCGAAGTGCTACATTGATGGCTTCATAGTTTTCTTCATAGAGTTCTTTAGGCAGCATTTGAAAATTTGAATTTAAATCAAACGTTTCACGCCTATCGCTTTTCTCATATTAACTTTCGTTATCATGATTAATATGCATCACTTCTGCAGGTTCTACAATTGCTTGATCAGTTTCAACTTCCTTTAATGGAGATGACAGATGCACATTTTTTTTATATTTCGCTTTTTTACATTTATAAAACATAATAAGTCGTACAACACAGTAATCAAAGCCACAAAGTTATTCATAGGGGAAAGTGTAGCATATTCATAGAAAATATTTTTGAACAAAAGTGGTCACGCAGGGCACTCCATCAAAACAAGTCCCTTGATTGTAGAGAAACGTTTGCCACTCTCAAAAAAGAGGCATATTTGTGACAAAAATTCATTTTAGTTCCCATTAAGACTGTCTAATAGGATGAACCATCAAGGTCACTGTTAACGAATAAGCAGTTTTCCCAGAATTAACGATTTCGTGATCCTGGGGTGACTGACTCTCATGCGACCGCTCCCATGTTAAAAGTATATTCAATATGAAAATATTGATGTCAGTTCTAAAAAATAATTTTGTAAAACATTTTTCTTTATGGGGTATATGTTTCAGAATATTCATAAAAATATATCTTGGACAAATAATCCTGCAAAGTGCTCAATATGCTTATCCATATATCAGATGGGGAAAAAAGCAACAGAAAAATATTATTTACAACTTTCCTAAAAGAAAAAGAGACGGAGTAAAACATACCAGTGAGTTTGAAAGTTAAATATGTGATAATCATAAGTAGTGTTTTAGGGATTAAAAGAAACGTAATAAAAATCTCTCATCGTGGAATTACAGCAAATCAAATAAAATGTTTTTTATTTGGTTATAGGATCAAAGGTAGCTAATGACCGTTTGAAGTGGAATCTTATTTTTGATGATTACCAAATGATATATATAAATTATATCAGTGTAAATGTGTATTTTTTATTACGTCAGGAAGCATTTTGTTTTATTTTATTCCAAAAAATTATTTTTTAAACCATTTATTTTCAATATGCTCGCGTCCCCCACGGAGGCGCGCCCCACAGTTTGAGAAATGCTGGACTAGCACTCACACTGGCTTCTGCTTACTTAATTCTCTACAAGAATTTTTAGAAACAAATGGGATAATTGTAGGGGGCAGTCATTTGACAACGCTGCTTATATGTGCGGTCGATTTAATGATGTGCAAACTCTTTTAAAAGAAAAAAATAAATTCACTAATTATGCGCCGTGTGTGTGTGCTGCATTCTCTTAATCATTTTAGTGCAGAATAAGTTAAGGTTGCAACTGAAATCGTGAACTTCTTTGGTTTAGTGTAGCACGTATGTTTTCTTTTCTGCTTCGACCCATAGGTGGGAACTTCTAAATCGTGAAATTTAACTGAAATTTACCTTAAAAAGTTTAAGGCAGACCAGATGGTCTTGCCACTACGATGTTGTTGAAGCCTTAAAAGATAATTATGGTAATGCGGCGGTGGTACATATATAAGCCATTAACAGCCTCCAGACTGAAGGGATCATTTTAGTGTAGTGGTTAAGTTGCGTGCTTACGGAATTGAAAAAAAAAAAGGTGCCGAGTTCTAAACTCCTTCAGTAATATCATGAATATTCTTAATACATTTATATAGTGACAATGAAAATGAGAAAATTGATTTTCGAAAAGAGGCAGTAAATTTATTTAATAATTTAACAAAACTCGAAACTACCATTTTAATTATATTTCGGAAGAAATTTTAGAAAGATTTAATTCAATTAACAAAAAAAATTACTGACTCCTGGTTTGGACATCTGTGAAGAGAATAAATTCATTATATCATTAAAAACGTTTATAAGCAGTGCACGATATAAATCAGATAAAAAACTAAAGTATAATGACTTAGCTAAAAAGTTAAGTACTAGAGTAGGAATAGAATATAGCAATGTAGCCAAGAATATAGCAATGACGACATATTTCAAAATTTGCAGATAAATCCACAGAAAAAGCTGTGTATGGGACTGAAAAATTTAAAAGAGATACGCTTATTGTTGCGTTAGATAAGCAAACCCTTGATTTAAATAGAAGAAACCAAATATATATATATATGCAGGATATAGTAAGAAATTAAAATTTTTGATGGATTTGAAAGATCACAAAGTAAGAAGAACATTGGTCAGGAAAGTGTACGCGCTATTGATTAATATTCGGATGACGTAGACCAGAAGGGGTTCAATTCAAAGTTTATCCAACAAGAAAAAAAATGAGCTAGAGCCCTATACTTGCAGTGATATGTTCAATTTAATTTTTGAAAACAAACTTGTTGACGGTTTTCGAAATTTGTATACTATTTTAAAGATTTTTCTAACACTCCCTATTACTAATTGTGAAGCGGAGCGTGCGTTCTCTAAAATTTCCTATATAGAAAACAAATATAGGATACCGATGACAAATACTAAGCTTAATTATTTATCACTTGTTTCTGTTAATACTGATCTCACCAAAGACTTAAAATATGATGAGCAAATAAAGGAATTTGCCGCAGAAAAGTGTAGAAAAGTTTTTTTTAAAAAATTATGTAATTGTTTATAACGTATTTAGATTGTATAAAAGAAAAATAAACTTTAAGTTTCATATATTTTAAATTTTCCCGCACAAAATTGTTTTAAGAAAATGGCAAAAATTTAAATTATTTAGGGGGTCCCCAGATATTGTTAGCCCAGGGCCCCCAAAGGTCACGGTCCGGCCTGGTCCAGCTTCTTTCCTGCCTTTTACTTTATTCGAACCCACCGGTGCTCTGCTTTGTTAGAAAATTTGTGCTTGGGGTTACGTCATTCCTCCCGATTATGTGGGAATCTTCTAGATTAGTTTATTGTTTCATGTCATGGTCCCTCTTTTTCGCCCAATCTACTCGGTATAAGCGCCTTCGGTGCTGTTGCTCGTGTACATCTAATTTTAGTTAAGTTAATTTCACCCTATTTCATCGTAGATTCATATATATATATATATATATAGGTCCCACTAAACCTTCTCCTCTAACAAATAACCACGCACGGTTTTAAACGTCCCTCTACAGTCCTCTATTTAAACGCTTATAGCATTACTTGAGAGTGCGCTGCTCACAGCACGCATGCGTGGTGATACTGAGAAGCTATAACTTCGTAAAACATTCTATTATTGGATTTTTTCTGCAAATTACATTTCATGCGGATGATTCCTTCATGATGTTGCATTTTGTGCAAACAGCAATTTAATTAACACCAGTTAAAATAATTTGTTTTGAATTTACTTAAATAAATTTGAAAAACTTAAAAGTAAGTAAAATATAAGGTATTCTATACGAGTCTCCAACTTTCATGAATTTTTTTCTGATTAGAAGCACATAATTTCGACCCAATTCTTCGGAAAAGTTCCTAAGCATTAATTCATATGCTGATTAATTCCTTTCGTAAGTCTCCGTGTTAATACTTTGCTAGATCTTATAGCACTTAGGATCCACAAAATTTGAGCCAACACTATTTCAGGTTTATTTGTAAATTAAATTTTACTAAGCTATGTATATAATATATTATTTATGTACATATAACGTAAGTCCAAAATATATAAACACATTATTTAGGTTGTTTATCATCAGTTTAATAGGAATACTGTTTCTTTAAATATGTAAATACTGTACATTTTACATTTATTTGCTTACTTATCGATTTGAATAGTATTAGGGTGATTCATATGACTAATGCTTGCTTTTGAATTTAATTATTTGCTTTATTTTCCTCGCACACTCATAAATTATTGATATAAGCTTAAAACAATCCATTTCTGGCAGTCCTCGAGATTCGAAGAATTTGCTTTGTAATGAACTAACCAAGGCTATAAACTACTTTATATGATATTAAATGCCTAGACCAGCAGAAGTAAGCAGGATAAAAGGGGAAACAATTGAACCAACTTGCAATATTTATTGTAAGGGTGCAAATAGTTACTAATTTTAGTCTTGAAAATCGGTTTCATTTTTGAAGGTTTTAAAAATTAATGAGAAAAGGAATTAAATCATAAAATAGTTTTTCTACTTTAAATCTTGTTAAGGCAATATTTTTCTTGTGATGTTACGTGATTATATTTATACCATTGAGATTGATTTATAAAAAGAAATTTGTTTAGCTTATTACATAAAACTAATTTGTTTTTAAGACAATTTTTTTATCGGTAGTATTCTTTCCAACTCCTACTGGGAGCTATTCAAAGGTAAAACATCTTGTTATGCATTTTTAATACCTATAAAATATAATTATGAAAAGTGGACACGTGCAATCGTGTAAGAATGATTGCAGTCATAGTAATGACACTGAACGTAGAAAAAAGGGAGGTAGGAGGTGTTTACATATGATGTGGAATATTGAAACGTTTTCGTGATAAAAGAAATAGATCAGAAGTGAAGTCGAGCTATTCATGGATGTGCCAATAACGGAACAATGCGTGGAAGTATGGTTTCTGATGGTGATGAAGAACTGGATGCGGTCTTCCATCAGCAAATGGGGCAATTTATATCGAACACTCCTTAGCTCGAAATATTAATGCAAAAGTTTTCGAAAAGGGTGATGAATCCTATCATATCTCCACTACAATGTCGGTCCAAATGTCTTGCATGAAACCCAAGCAACCTTAAAAAAATCCGTTGAAAAGTCTAGGGACATCCGTTGTACAGTCCGGATTTGTCCCCTTGAAACCTTTCACACTTTTTTCCACGTAAGAGAGCATTAAGTTTCTAAAAGGATGACATGGAGAAGGAAACTGTGCAGGACATCCCAAGAATCAACCACGATCTTTCGACAGCGAAGGAATAGATCTATTGTCGAAATTATAGAATCTTTGTTACAACGCCCATGGCGATTTTTTTCCCAATAAAGGAATTCTTTTACTAAACTTGTCCACTTTCCATTTGGGCGACTCTTATACTTTCCACTAAATTTCAAACAATTGGGATTAATACATTGTGGGGCATTGCTAGCTGTGCAAACGCATCTTGTTCTCTTCTCATATGCTTTAGGAGAGCACAATGACTATGTCTCCATGTTTTTTGTAAAATTGTCGTTGGATCTTAAAGTTATGTCAATCGCAAGTCATCTGGAACAGTTTGCTAGCTGACTAAAAACCAACAGGTCGTCATTTGCGTTGATGGCTTAAAAATTTAGAAAATAGCTGTCGTGCTAGCCACAATGTTAGTAGCACAAATCATAGGTGGGAAAATAGCTTCTTCTCATAGACATTTAAAAACGAAAGAAGTTTATGGTAAGTGTTCTTACCACGGCAGTATATGAGACTATTTTCGATTTAGTATTTCTGTGTCTTTTTCTTTCTGTCCCTTCCTTCGTCTGGTAGTCTTTATAGACATTTGTCCATCACACCGAAGCAAAAACCACGTAGCTTTGAACTATATAAAAGGAAAACATACAAATAAAGTCTTTCCTATCAAAAGTTTAACCATTTAGCACACCACTCGAGATGTGAAAACGGAACATAAAATTCATTTTTAAAACATTTTTTTCTGTTTATTTTTCAGTTAAACTAAAATCTTAATTTTTTTTGCTTTAATTGTTGATTATAAATCAATCTTAAATTCAATTTTCAAGGTTTTCACACGTAAATCAAAGTGTTTTATTTTCATGTTTTGAAGAAAACTAACTGAAATTTGGGTGCTCTCTAATAGGTTATCTGAGGTAATCAAATGAAATATTGTTCATTCTCAAAATTCATGCTCATTGAATTACGAAATGGTTTCGAATATTTATAATTTGAATTCCATGAACAGAATTTATCAAAAACTTGAAAATGTGGTCGAGTGAGGAAAGCTAGTTTAAGATTGTTTCGCGAAATTTGTAAGAAGTGGTATAATGTATTACAAATCGGTGAACGTAGCTGCTGGAACCTTTATGTATCTATATAATCCATTATATATTATTCTAATATCCATAAACCCTTCGATTAAATGATGCTTACAAAATTTGTAAACTTTATATGCAGTATTTCACCTTAACACCCAGTTTGAAAATTAAAACTATGTGGACATTGCCAAAGTCAAAATAAAATAAATTTTTAAAGCAGATAAATTTATAGCTCACGAGAAATAATGTCCTCAAGAAAATGAGCTGCTCAATAGATGTGAAGGAAGGAAGGTTCGTTCTGGGTACCTTCCGTTCCGAACGAATGCGAGTACTTTACCGAACACGCCAAAACGATCGTCTGCGCGTTATGTTGGTACTAGTTCATATACATATCACACCGCCACAGATGCAAGTAAAGTCAGAATGTTGGACAGTTTTGCACTTGATGAAATAAAGAACTAAATTTTTGATTGTTTGGTCATTTATTAATTAATTATTATTAATGTCACGCTTCGAATCAGCATTTGAATCGTAACCCATATTTAAACATCTATTTGCCATTTTAGAAATATATATTTTAGCATGAATTCTATTATTTCACCTTATATGTCTATCTTCTTGATGTTGTGTTTATTTTTGAACGAGGAACCTTTACAATTTTCGTAAAATATATGCTATCATGTTGAGTAGTTTTACTTAACGAAACTTTTCCGACTGTCTCAATACAAAATGTCTCCCCTCTCTCTTGAAAATAACGGTACTTTTTACAAGCAATTTTTACCCTCAGTGACAACTTATGCTATTCATGTTTGAGACGCAGCGGCCACCGCCTACATGAAAAAGATACAATGCAGCTACATGAAAGACTTATAATTAACACGTCTTAGTTTGTTAGAAATAGTGTCTTACAAGGCGATCTATAAATGAATTCTGTAGACCCAAAAAAAATCGCATGCACTTTCTTTAATTCTACTCTGGAAGACGAAAACTTAATTTTATTAAAGCTCGACCTCTTTTCACTTACCCTAACACTAATATGAACTACGCTTACAAAACGACGAAATGGAACCCATCCTTTAACGCCACCCTTAACATTTAAACACACCAGCAATGCAAATAGCTTAATAATTCAGGATCTCTTTCAATTTGCCATCCAAATCGAAGTTTTGGTGGGTTAAACTCTACCAAACGATCATTCTTTCCATAACTTCCGGGATCAACCTGGGCAGTGTTAACTCAAAGGGGCTCGTTGCTTTGGCGGTCTTTTCTTTGTCTCTTCCTGTCTCTTCCTTCCCCCTCTTACCCATCAGCGATTTGGCTGGTTGGATGAGCATTTCTCTGACTTTTCTGTCATAAATTGGTCACCTAGAAGCTCGGATTTAAATCCTATTGAGAATCTTCGGGAAGTTTTGGAACAAGGCGTGAAAGGCCATCGCACAGCACCAACGAACCTTATTGAGTTATGGACAGTTTTAGCCAATATTTGGCAAGTCATTCTCGTGGAGCCTTTCCAGAAACTTGTTAAATGTTATACCTCGTCGTGTGATGGCCGTTATCAAAGCCAGAGGAGGCTCAACACGTTACTAGGTAGGTATCATTAATTCAGTGGTATTTACTTCAGTGTATATAAAATCATTGTAGTAACTAAATAATTGCAGGATTACTGTTCAGTAGGATTTAGCTTTAACATTTTTTAGTATTATTTAATGTAATTATTATATATTATGACCTTTTACATCATTAAAAACTGACGTTGACATATTATTTCGCGAAGCTTGTTGGACCACTGTTTTGTCGCAAAACATTTCGATTCGCAAACGTGAAAGGAATATTACTATTATGCGATATCTATTATGTGCCATACCCATCGACATATATATTAGGAAACACTATAATATTATCAATTTCATATGTTCAGATTCTTCGCAGATATTTCAATCAATCTTATGTCTTCATCGGAATCTAAATTAGAACAAGACAGCTCACCGCCAACCAATTCATTCTCAGAAAGTCTTCGCAACAAATTAGCAAATTCATCATGGCTTAGCCCTTCCACTTGAGTCATCGTTTCAGGGTTCTTGTGCTGCAAAAGTGTCGAAAATTGAATGAAAAAAATTTTTAGGAGCACATAAACAAATGATATGTTGCGAAACATATTCGACACAACGTTTTTAGCATAACTGATTCATTTCTACTGTTAACCCAATAACATTTCATTCAAGGTCAAATAAATGTGAGATATTATTTTCTGTGAAATTTCTTTTACAGTGGTGTCTTTTTAGTGAACTATCTTTTTGCTGAACAACAGCTAAAAAAATGATAAAGTGTCTTGGTGTCGAAACTGCACCAGCGGACTTTCTAGGCATATTTAGTTGTATATAATTCCTCCTTATTCACCTAGAACTATAAAACTTTTTCTATATAATTACCATAGAAAATGATTAAAAGTCACGAAAAATTTCCAAATTCCCTGCAAAAATGCGGAAAGGAGAACAAACTAAATAGGCTCCGGTGTCAAATTGACACCGGCTGACGTTCTAGGGTTAAAAATCTAACTAACATTAAATTTTAATTATGTAGCCCGTATATGAATATGTTAAACTAGATTTGGCAGACAAAATCTGAAAAATTTAAGTTTATTTTTATCGGTATTTTTAATTTTAAAAAAATTTGAAGAAATTGTCACTGTAATAAACAAAGTGTT
>BMAU01000440.1:75000-125574 GCA_019973935.1 Trichonephila clavipes
TGCATGTGAGACTTAAGTTTCGAAACAAAATTCACAACATCATCGTCTGGCTTGGAAGAGTCAAACATCTCCCCTGGCAGTCGAATAGTGGTCCCAAAAACTAATTCAGTTGGGGTCCACAGAATATCTTCTTTAAGAGAAGCTCGTAGACCTAGTAAGATGATAGGGAGTACTTCTGTCCAACGCTCAGTAGCATGGCATTTGATTGCACTTTTCAATGGGCGGTGCAATTCTTCGATCATCCCATTAGCTTGAGGGTGGTATCCAGTTGTACGACACTTCTGAACACCAAGTAGTTTGCTAAGAGCTTTGAAGAGCGAGGACTCTCAAACTGCCTGCTCCTGTCGGTTGTGAGAATTGCAGGAGTTCCAAAGCGAGACCCAAGAGGAAAAGAAGGCCTCAGCCACAGTCTCAGCAGTTATGTCTTTGAGAGGTTGGGCCTCTGGCCATTTCGAAAAACGGTCAATCATTGTCAGGCAATAGGTGTAGCCATTTGATGGAGGTAGAGGTCCAATGAGATCCAGATGAACATGATCAAAACGTTGGGAAGGTTCTTGAAATGATGAAAGAGGTGATCTAGTATGACGATGAATTTTGGATTTTTGGCAAGCTAGGCAGTGTCTTGCCCACTTAACTACATCTGATGAGATTGATGGCCAAACAAAACGCTGCTTCATCAAATGTACTGATTGACGTATGTCAGGATGGGATAAATTATGCATAGCAGAGAAAACATCTTGGCGATGCTGTTTTGGGATGTAGGGTCTGGCTCTGTGCCCGTTGATAGATCACACATAATTTCAGTAGACGAATTGGGAAAAGTTACCTCTTTGAGTTCCAAGGAAGTTCCAGATGCTATTAGGGTGTGAAGCTCCTGATCAGTCTGTTGTGTCTCAGCAATACAGTCATAGTCAATTTGACTTGGGAAGGTGATTGCAGAAACACGAGAGAGAACATTAGCAGCAATATTGTCAGATCCTGGAATGTGTACAATATTTGTGGTGAACTGAGAGATGAAATCCAGCTGACGGATCTGCCGTGGAGAACACTTGTCACTTTTTTGCCTAAAAGCATAAGTGAAGGGCTTGTGGTCAGTAAACACTGTGAAATCTCTAGCTTCCAGCATATACCGAAAGGTTCGGATAGCCGAGTAGATAGCAAGGAGTTCACGGTCGTAGGCACTGTAAGACTTTTCAGATGAAGTAAGTCTTCTGGAAAAGAAAGCCAATGGCTGTAGCTCAGAGTCCACAACTTGGTGAAGTGCACCTCCTATGGCATAATCAGAGGCGTCCACATGAAGAGCAAGCGGGGCAGAAGGTGAAGGATGAGCAAGAAGTGCAGCATCAGCAAGAGCTTGTTTACACCTCTGAAATGCTGTAATTGCCTCAGAAGACCAGTTTAAAGAATTTGAGTCCTTCTTACCTTTAGAACCTTTTAAAAATTCACTTAAAAGATACTGTTGTTCAGCTGCTTTCGGCAAGAAACGTCTATAAAAATTTAACAGTCCTAAAAATTTTCTCAGAGAGCCAACAGTCTCTGGTTGTTTGTAATCAAGAACTGCTTGAACTTTGTCAGGCAATGGCTTAATGCCATCAGGAGTGATAAAGTGGCCAAGGAAAATTAGTTCAGTCACACCAAATACACATTTAGAGATATTTAGTTTTAAACCATATCAGCTCAGTCTTTGGAATATAGTTCTTAAGTGAGAACGATGCTCCTCAGCATTTTCTGAGTAACACAAAATATCATCCAAGTAGACAAAACAAAAGGAAGTCCTCTTAGTACTTCATGCATGAATCATAAAGGTTTGTGGTGCATTCACAAGGCCAAAACACAAATGGGTATATTCGTAAAGACCCCATGGAGTTGTTACAGCTGTCTTAGGAATATCACACTCAGCTATAGGGATTTGGTGGAATGCCTTAAAAATGTCTATTTTGGAAAATATCCTCTTGCCATGTAGTGCATGAGCAAAGTCATTCAAATAAGGCATGGGGTAGCTGTCGAACTCAGTCACAGAATTCAGCTGCCTGTAATCCCCAACAGGTCTAATTGTAGAGTCAGATTTGGGCACAACATGAAGAGGAGAACTCCATGGACTTTTGGAAGGTCTAATAATGCCTTGAGCAAGAAGAAATTCAAATTCTACCTTCACCGCATCATACAGTTTAGGTGTAGCCTTCTAGGCCTGGCAGTGACTGGTGGGCCAGTAGTAATAATATGGTGGACTGTGCCATGTGATGCTGATTTGAAATTAAAGAAGGGTTGCTGAGGTCTGGATATTCCGATAAGATGTTTTTAAAACTAATGTTTGCATCTACAGTGAGGATTGAGGGCTGTACAATATTTGAAAAAACACAAGAAGTGAAAGGAGAAGTTTCCACATCCACCAACCTTTTTTCTTAAGGTCAATTAAAAGGTTGAAGTGCTTTAGAAAATCAGCACCAATTATAGGAGATGATACATCAGCAATTATGAAAGTCCAGATAAAAGGTCGCCTCAGACCCAGGTTCAGTTCTTTACGGACCATACCATAGGCTGGAATTTTGGTATTATTAGCAGCAAATAAGGAGAAGTTAGACTGAGGTGATTTATTCATAGTTGGAGAAGGTGGGATGACACAGATTTCACTTCCAGAGTCTATGAGGAATTTCTGGCCAGACTTGCGGTCTAATAAAAATAACCGGCTGGTATGTTTCGAGGGCTCTGCCATTCCAGCTATGACAGAGCTTACTCGTTTTTTTTGCACAAATGCACAAGGTGAAACACACTTGCGGCCCGCTCTTTATAACGGCGATGATAGTAGCAGATGCCACTTCCTCTATTGACACTCCTAGAGCGTGAATGTGATCTCCGGCGGTCAGAACTATATCGTTGGTGGCGAGAGGAATTGCGCTCTCTTGTCAGTTTAGCAACTTGTAGAGACAGCTTTTGGATCTGCCTGACGAGAGAGTTCATGGTTGGCTGAACACTGCATGAAGATGACTGGGATGGTGGAGGAACAGTTTTGGCAGCACAGATAGTTGAGGATGAACCAACAACCTCAGAAACCTTATCAGCGAAGATAGCCAGTTTATCCAAAGGCTCTGAAGATGCAGACAAAACAGTCTGGATATGTGGTGGCATTCTTTGAAGCCACAAACTTTGCAGAAAGTCATCCTGAGTTGGCCATTATACAGCTCTTTCATTTTTCGCAACAGGTGGCTGGGCTTCTCATCTCCTAGCTGAAGGTCAGTAAGCAGTTTCTTAATTTTTGAGTCTCGAGTCGCTAAATTGGGTGATGAGCCGCTGCGAGAGAGTGTGATATTTGTCACTGTTCGGAGGGCTTAACACAATGTCCGCCACGTAGGAAAGAGTTTCAGCATTCAGGTTCGCAACCAAAGCAGAATACTTAGTATCATCACTGGAGATACCACTGATTGTGAATGCATGGTCGCATTGCGCAATTCATAGACGAACGTTGGATTTCCAAAACGGCGGCAGCCGCAACGCAATACGAGCGACTTCAACGGTTTCACTAGTCATATTGTTGAATAAGCAGGAAGCGAAACGAATCTCCGAGCAGATGCTTCAAGTGGCCCTGAGGAGAAGGAGAAAAATATTTCCCTACGTACTTATCATCCGTAGTAGAAGAATTTGTATTACATTCGCCAGTAGCACAGAATAGCTTACGTGTTTTTAAGTCCAAAAGGGGTCACCACTGCCGTTTTGCGTGGTTAGGCATTCTTCACTACAACACGGTTGAATTAAATAACAATAACATTTATTAACTTTAAAGATGAAAATGAGCAATTAATTTTAAGTTTTCAAGAACTACAACACATGAAACCAGGCACGCTACAATAATAACAGATCAATTCAGTTCAGTTTTGGAGTCGTTATGTTGAGCTGTAAGGTCGCTGCAAACCCTTCCTTTTTACCAGTTTTCTTATTAGCTAAGATACATGGAACACAATTAACTATTACTTTTTTAATGACGTTGGATAAATTTGGAATAAAAAATTCCTGTTTCACAATTTCTTCTGTTTTTCCTACTGAGAAATGACCATTTTCGTGAATCAATTTAATTAGTTCAGCTTGCATTGCTTTAGGGGTTACAATTAATTCTCGACCATTTAAGTACTTGTAGAGTATACCATTTCGCTCAAAAATTTCTTCTGATTCTTGCTTCTCTAGAAGTGATTTAAATGTTTGGATGTTGTCATCTTCCTTTTGTGCGCTTTTAAGCTTTGAAGTTAATGTATCATTGCATACCATCATTACGGGATATCGGCTAAGAGCATCAACGTGCTTCATACGACTTCCAGCTCTGTTCTCTATTTCATAATCGAATTCTTCTAATTGAAGCGCCCATCTGGCTATGCGAGTAATTAGCTCCTTTTTTGCATAGTCTTCTGAAAGGTTGAACAGTCAGTTACTATTTTAAAGTGTTGTCCTAAAAGATAAACACGAAATTTCTTTAATGCGTTGATAATTGCTAGTACCTCTAATTCGTAGCTGTCATACTTTTCTTCTGCTGTATTTGTCTTTTTTGACATGTAGTAAACGGGATGTAATTTTCCACCTTCGGCTTCTTGTAACAAAATTGCGCCGTACCCTTGTTTACAGGCGTCTGTATGCAGTTCTGTTTTTCTTCCATACTTGTAAAGGTGCAAGATTGGGCCTTCGGACAGGATTTTCTTCAATTTTTCAAATGCTTCTTTTTGTTGAGTCCCGAAAAAAACAAAGAGGTTTTCTTTTCTTGTTAAATCGCTAAGTGGTTTAGCTATCTTTGAATAATCTTTGATGTACTTGCGGAAATATCCAGTTAAACCAAGAAAACTTTGTACTTGTTTTATTGTTGTTGGTTCTGGAAATTTTCGGACAGCTAGTGTCTTCGTGGGAGATGGTTTAATAGTTCCGCTTTCTACAATGTGACCTAGAAATTCAATTTTCTTTTTTAAGAATTGGCACTTCTTGAACTTAATTTCTAATCCGTATTTCTTTGCGACTTCAAAAATAATTTTAAGTTTTTCGAGACCTTCCTGTTCGTTTTTCGCTGGAATGACGAGATCATCTAAATAACTGATTACAATTCCTTTCCGAGTAAGATCTCTAAATATACTTGATACGTAGCGTTGGAAAACTCCTGGACTTGTGCTTAGTCCGAAAGGAACTTTGTTGAATTCAAATTGTCCATCTGGGACGATAAAGGATGTATACTTTCTGCAATCTTCGTCAACATCGACGTGAAAGAAACCATTGCGTAAATCTAATGTAGAATATACCTTTGCTTCTTGCAAAGTGTCTAAAACATCTTCGATGATAGGTAACGGAAATTTATCTTTCACAAGCTTCTGATTCAATTTTCTGTAGTCAATGCACATTCTCGAAGATCCATCTTTCTTTTTTACCATTACGATTGAACCTGCATATTCTGAAGAACTCGGACTTATAATGCCTTCGTTGAGCCATTCTTCTATCTGTTTGTTTACTTCTTGTCTTTCTGTGAAAGCTAGTCGACGAGGGTGTTGACAGACTGGTTCTTCGTCTTTTAGAATAATTCTCATTGTGACGTCGGTAGATGCTGTTTTTCTGGCTTGTAGTCTTGAATTAACTTTTCAAGTTCCTTCTTGATTTGACGATTTTCAACATGACGTAGGTCTAGTTCTTCTTGAAGATTTTCAGCAGATATTTGCATAAGCTGTGCATGATTCTCATATTTGTTGAATTTAACTCCTTCTTTAGTAAAACTTATCGATGCTTGTTCCAAAAGATCTGATCCAATAACTGCTTCGAATTTTAATTTATCAGTCGGTACAACATGCCAAGTTAACGAGTAATTTTCATCATCTATTTTGAACTTATGTTCAAAGGAACCGATAGTTGTCACTTGTGCTTCACCAATACCTGTGAGAAGCATCTTGTTCTTCGATAATTTTGTTGGATCCATTATTCTTCTGCTCGTGTTTTCTCGAAGCAAACTTACGGTACTACCACTGTCTATGAGCGCCGTGATTTTCACCTTTCAAAAAAATATCTCTTTAGTACGTAAAACTTCCTTAACGATGAGTGTGCAAGTTTCTTTTGGAGGTTCTTTGAATTTCTGCGATTTTGAATAGTTCGTCTGAGCATGCTTGGAAGCATTGTGATTTGAGTGTTTCTCGTAATTTTTGTTGTAATACCCTTTCTGCGCGCTGTCTTGATATCTTTGAACAGATTCGTACTTGGTAACAGGGGCTTTGTAATGTTTGTTGTAATTCGTTGACGCTGGAAACTTCTTATCTTTCCTGTTATACTCGAATTTTCCTGGTGCTTCATACCTGCGATTCTTTTCTGTGAATTTGAATTCTTGTTTCTTCACAAATGGACTGCTAGATTTTTGTTTCAGAGTCCTTTTAAAGTCTTCGAATTCTTCTAGTTTTTCTGCTAATTGAACAGGGGAGTTCATATTTGCCCATTCATCAAGATAATATTCTTTAAATTCAAAAGGAGTTTTTCGTTTGAGTTGATCTGTTATGATTAGATCTGATAACTTGTTGAAAGTATCTATCTTCAATCCATCTATCCATCCGTTGAAGTAAGTGTTTAACTCATGGTAAAAATCAATCCATGTTCTTTCAGGTGCTTTTTGGTGAGTGACAAATAGTTGTCGAAACTTTTCTGGAGTTAGTTTAAAGCGTTTCAGCAGTAAATCTTTAACGTGTTCGTAAGAGTTGGCTTTATCGTCAGGCTCTCTCGCTATGATGTGAGATACTTCCGTCGGTAACAAGCCTAACAGATGAGAAACCCAGTTTTCTTGATCAATATTTAATCTCTGCGCTTGACGTTCAAATAATTTTAGATAAAGACTGATGTCTTCTTTCAAATCAAAACGATGTATAAACTTTGAAATTTCTTTGACGAGAAATTTAGTATCACTTTCTTTGGATGTATCAGCGCCTAACTTGGATTGTGTTTGGATTCTTAACTTTTCCAACTCAAATTCATATTTGCGTTTTTGCTCATCTAACCTCAATTGTTCGAAGCGTAATTTTTCTTCTCGTTCTTTAATGCGTAATTTTTCTTTTTGCTCTTCAATGCGTAAATTTTCTTTTTGCTCTTCAATGCGCAATTTTTCTTTTTGCTCTTCAATGCGTAAATTTTCTTCTCTGGCTTTGCGATCCTCAACAATCGTTGAATGTATGTTTTTGGTCAGTTCTTCGTCATAATTTTCACTACAATAATTAGATCTTTGAGTGTGGCGATGGTCATAGATTTATCGAATTTTAAATTTAATTCCGTGGCTAAGACAAATAAATCTTCGCGTCGACCTTTGCCAAGATACGCCATTTTAAAATTTAAATTTAAGTTTAGATAGTAACCAAAGGAATAAACAAAATTGTCACGCGTTCAAACAAAAACAATGATGTTGCTATTGGCAATTCTCGTTTGCATTTACAAAAATTCTCAAGTTAAAATGATATTGCATCAAAATACACTAAATATACATTGAAATATTCAAATTCTATTCATTTAGAAATATTTTAAACCAGTAACGTGTAAAGACAACAGTGCGAGCTAAAATACGTAATGCTTAATTTAAAGTAGTCAAATCATTAATTTCAACTAAAAACAAAACCTTTTTTTTTTTAAACCATTTGATATATCAGTTCTCATTTCGTTATAATAAATGCAAAAAGAATTTGAAAGAAAAAATAAATTAATATAAATCTTGTTTAGGAACTGTGATTAAATTTATTGTGATATGAAAAAGAATTTAGGAATATTAAGTTCTTTGCTGAAAAAAGCAAACAATTAGAAGTTATTCAATTAAGAAAAATCTCATATATATTTTTTATTACACCAATAAAAATAAAATCTTTTTAGGATCTCATCAGCACATTCTAAGGATAAACACATGTTTCAATAGAAAGCATAATAATTCTGTCAAAATGAACTCTAAATACTTATATATTGAATGAAAATATGCATCATTAAAAATAAGATTATACATGATCTTTCATCAGTTCTAAAAAACATAGCATATTTCTTTCAAAATATATTTCTGGAATACTCATAAAAAATAATTAATTACTAAACAGCTGCGGGAAAAGAAATGTTACACTATATGAGTAATCTAAATTGCCAAATGTTTAGGAATGGAAAACATTAATCTCTTAGTTCAAGGTCGATGACGTAACTGAAGAAACGCAAACTTTTCATATGAAATGCAATTCCTTATTAAATTAGATAAAAACTTACGTACGATATATTTTAAAAGATATACTTGTAGAAAATTTTAATTGATACGATTTCTATACACATAGAAAAATAGTATTTCAGAAAAACACACATCATATTTAAAAATATAAATTACTTCATGAAATCGACTACAACAATTTTTTTTCATAATCAAATTAACGGTGACTCACGTATTCTTTTAGATTTTTTTCTTTTGAAGAACAATATAAAAACTGTACCTGATACAGTTGACGACGTGTGATTAATTACTTGAAAACAAACTTCAAAGGCTCCTGGATGTGTTCACTGGACTTGTAAAACTCTTGTAGTTGTTGTAGTTGTCGCTTTGATTTATGCACCGGGAGTAAATGTTAGTATGTTATGAGAGGCAATCGGCATTTTCGATTCACACACAGTCCGTTTATGATTTAGGCATGCAGGCAAAAATGGGGTTTTTTTTAAAGAAGAAGAGAGTTAGAAGGTTATCAACTTATTATTTAGAGAAGATTTTCGAAATCAAATCCCAGGCGATCCCCCAATTATTTCTGTGGGAGTCCGAATAAATCTTCGAATAAAAATCAGACTCTTCAGAAGGCGGGATTTTAGATTGGTGAGGTGGTTTGTCTAGGGGTAAGTATTTAAGGGTGAAGGATGAATTAAATGAATCTAAGTCATTTAAACATAAATACTTCATTTAAGAAAAAAAGAGAATTTATTTAAAGTTAAAGGAAAATATTTAAAAAAAGGGAATAATTACAAAGAGAAAGACATGCAGGAATTAGGTTAATTAAAAGTTGAGTTATACCTTTAGAAGACGGTGAAATAAACCTTTCTCGTTCTTGGATGTTAGGACTGGTGGTGCCGCGCTGGGCGCGGAAATGCGGTAAAGACGCGACGTGTTGAACAAGCAGTGGTTAGTAGGCCTCTGCCGAAAAATTATTCAAGCCGGAGCTATGAAAGCTCACTAGATGGCGCTGCTTCGGAATGCAGTAATAAATAAAATTGAGATTTATGGTTCTCTGAAAAGGATATGACTCAACCTTTTAACAAATGTTTCAAAGGGAAAATCCTACACATATATATATAGGTTTTAACACAAAAATAAAAATGTCAACACAACTCTTACCACATACAACTCAAGACTTTATTCTTTCAAACTCAATATTCCATCTTCTTATCTATTGCCATCGAAAGTTCCAGAAATTTCCATAAATAAAATTACAGTTAATTTTATAAATAAAAGCACGCGCGTGTGAGCATTAATATAAAGCATTAATAAAAGCATTGTAAGGCACGAGAGAAATAAAGAATTACCATTTGTTACATCCTCCCCCTCTGGTTTCGACGGCGTCCCGACGAGGAACCAGGAGTCTGTGGGACCTTTGGTGGACGGCCACGTTTACGAAGAGGAATAAGGGGTTTTACTTTGTCATTATTACAAGGAGTTAAAGTAGAGGTGTGGTAAACACCAAGATGTTCCCCCGGATTATCAAGAATAGCAATCTCGTAAGATGATGGTGATCTTTGTGTTAAAATCACGTAGGGACCGACTCTGCGTGGTATTAGTTTTGCACTTCTTCCTTGTGCAGCGTTGCTCAGCGGATGTGATGCTACAAAGACATGTTCTCCAGGTTGATATGTTGGAGCAGCTTTTCTCTTTTTATCAGCGTAAAACTTCCTACTATCCTGCTGCTCTTCAACCACCTCTTTAATCTGAGTGGAAAACTTAGCGAATTTCTTGAGATAGGGAGTTATCTCTGACACAAAATTATCGTTCTGGATGACGACTCGGATATCATTAACTACTTTACTTGGAGTGCGTAACTCTCCTCTCTATCAAAATTCAGAAAGGCTGCCGTCTGTCCTGTGGCATTTGGCTGTGTTGAGAGCAAAGCGGATGAAGGGTAGCTTCTCTGACCAACAGTCATGCTTGTCTTGGACGAGAATTGCCAGCCGTGATTTCAGATCCCTATTCTTTCGTTCAACTGGGTTAGCTTGTGGATGGTATACAGGAATCAGGGATTGATGGATGTTTAATAGGTAGCATATTTGTGGCATCACTGCTGACACAAACTGGGTTCCATTGTTACTGATAAGGCGGCGAGGAATACCATACCTCAGTAGAATCTCTTCAATCAAGGTAATGGCACATTCTTTAGCTGTGGCATTGGGTAGTGCAAACAGTTCGACCCACTTGGTGGTACAATCCTCAGTGATGAGGATCCATCTTTTGCCATCTTTACTCTCAGGTAGGGGCCCGAAGAAATCAATGGCCAAGGTTTCAAAACGTTGGGCTGGCACAGGTGTCTGTAATAGCCCGGAAGGTTTCTGATTTGAAGCTTTGTATTTAATGCAGTCAGGACAGTTCTTTACAGGAGACATTCTGTATAGGGGTACAGAGATAGGAGGACTATTTCCAGTGTTAATGTGGTGCTCCAAGATATGTCTTGCTTCTCCCCCTGGTTCGAAGACATTTTGGAAGGATTCCAACAGGAGGTTAAGTTTCTCCTTCTGGGCACACACACACAGGGGTCAAACTTTCACCTTCCCCTTCTCTTAATTGGCAGGTGTTGCTGGAAATCTTCTCAATTATGGACGGGGTGTCCAATTCCTCACCAAATGGATACTTGTGGGTAGGATTATCCCAGAAGTACCAACAAGTATTCTTCACATCTAGAACCAAACCAGCAGAACTAAGGAAATCTGTTCCTAGAAGTGTTCTATTTCCCCTTGGGAGAATTATGAATTTGATCAAGACTGATCCCCCCTCAATTTCTACCATTACTTGGGTTGTGAGGACCTCACCTGTGGTCTGTTGACCATCTGCTAAGCTCATTGCTAATGTGGTTTCCTGGAAAAGGAGTCCCTTATCCTTAAATATCTGGAACATCCTTTCTCCAGCAATTGAATGTGAAGATCCTGTGTCTGCACATACACGTCCCTTTATTCCACAGAAAGTTATGTCGATTAGAGTCAATCGAGGGCTTCTGGTCTGAGCTATGTAAGCATTGATGTGCTTGGTTGGTACGTCTGTTCTTTGTGAGGCGTTGAGGTTGTAGGTGGGTCACCTAGATTTTATCCCTCTTTGTTTCCCACAGCCATAGCATCTGAGAGGGGATCTCTCATTTGGTACCTGATGGGAATATTCTCTTTTGGGAGGGCATTCAGGTTTCCTGAATTATACCTGTCTTCCATCATTTACGGTTTTACTTGCCTTCACGTGTCTCCTAGGTCCACTGGGTAGGGAACGTCGGATGTTGTCAAAAGCTTCCAGCTTATCTGCTAACATTTCTGGGGAGATAAGTTCTTCCCAGATATCCAGGTATTGTTCCTTACACTCTGGAGAGCATTTCTTTTCCATTTGATCGGCAATCATCAAATTCATCAATCCGTCAAATGAATTAATTTTAAGCTCATTGAGCCAACCTTCAAAATATGCTCGGATTTCAAAATAATAATCCTTCCACGTCCCATTTGGGCTTTTTCTGTGACGTGAAAACAGCTCCCGGAATTTTTCTGTGGTTAATTTGAACCGTTGCAGAAGCATTCCTCGAATGTGGGAGTGATCCCTGCATTTCTCCTCAGGCTCGCGGGCAATGAGGGAGGTTACATCACTAGGTAGGGCACCAATGAGATAGGGTACCCACAGATCTTCACCAAGATCTAATAGCTTCATTTGCCGTAAGAATAAGGTGAGGAACAGGTCCATGTTATCAACTTCAAAACTGAATGCTGCTAGCAATTTTTTTAATTGAATTTTTGTTTGGGGTAGGGTTTGTGGACCTACGACTCTTTGAGTCTCATTTTGCAGTCGTATTTTCTGCAACTCAAATTCAAGCAGTGTTTGCTCTTTTTGTTTGTTTTCCTCGTCTATCCTATTTTATTCGACTCCCTCAAAGATACATTTCACAAATTCAGGGTATTCCTTATAAGCATCATTTGTTAAAATTTTTGTCCTTAATTCAATTATTTTTAGCTCTTCCCCATTCAACTCACATTCACCTAACTCAATAGCAAGCTTAATGAAATCAGCTTTTTTCCCTTTTCCCAGAAATGACATGACTGAGAAATTTAAAAGTTGAAAATAAATAAAATAAATGACTAAGGTCCAGGCCTTATTGTCCACCATAGCTCTTACAGATATGGGAATAAATTTTAAAATCTTATAAATAATTATACACTTCAAAAATACAATTTAAATAAGTAAATAAATTAATAATATATTCAAAATACCAACAAGGAACATTAATTCAAATAATAAAATAATATAAAGAAAATTTAGGAATCGTCAGTTGTAATAATACAAAAATTCAATGCAATGAAAATACTAAACAAAACTAAAATAATCAGGCATGTAATGCTACCTAAATTCAATACTACTTCAGTAAAATATCAAGCAAAATAGTAATTATTAGTGTGCAATTCACAAAATATTAATCAGGAAACGTTATATCACAAGAAATAAATTAATATACAGCAAAATTAAGAATTATCATTGAAAAAGAATATAAAAAAATCAATGGAATAAAATAATAAAATTATCCCTAGCACTAACACACTGTAGCAGGATTGCTATCACTTGTGTATGAAAAATGCACAAAACACTATTGCAAAAACTTTTAACAGGAAATAGATGTTCTTTTTTTCTTTTCTTCAGACAATTGAAGTCAGGATGATTCACTTTCTCTCTCGATTTCCAGGGATTTTCTCTTGCTTTAGAAGGATTGCGGTGCAATACCAGTAATTTTTTCCGGGACAGTAAGGTTTACAGAGCCGGTTAAATTTTCATTTTTCTGCGGCGTTTCGTCACAGCGTCTACGGGATCGTAGTTCTTTGGCCACGGGTGTGGGCGCCAGTTTTAACAAGAAAATAAATATGTCATCAACTCTTACCACATACAACTCAAGACTTTATTCTTTCAAACTCAATATTCCATCTCCTTATCTATTGCCATCGAAAGTTCGAGAACTTTCCATAATTAAAGTTACAGTTAATTTTATAAATAAAAGCGCGCGTGCGCGAGCATTAATATAAAGCATTAATATAAAGCACGAGAGAAATAAAGAATTACCATTTGTTACAAGGTAATATATATGTGACAACACATGAGACATCATGCAAAAAAATTGTGAATAAAATAAATAAAAAAAAACGTTAGCTTCTTGTTCGTTGGTTAATGAGAAATTTTCGAGGTTAGGAGTACATGATATTCAAAACATTAAGAAATGGAAAATGCGTATTATTTGGAATACTGGATTTGTAGGGAATTACTATGATGTATCGAAGTGGAGGAATTATGGATCGAAATGTAATTATTTTAAATATGACGAAAAATTTAATAACAGGTTTCATAATGATTCGGATCACTTAAAATTGAAATTTAGAAAATGTTGGGATAAAAGATGCAAAACCTGCCCCATGATGCAACAGGAACAGTATAATGAAGAATCAGAATTTAAGTTCTGTAAAACATTCAACTACATATATATGTTGACATGCAGTGTCTGCGGCTTTAAATATGCAGGTCAAACATCAGGAGCTATGAACCTGAGAATTAACCAACATAGATTCGACATTGGAAAAAATACATCAACAAAAAATATAGCTAGGATAGAGATACAGTATTTTAATAAACATGGTTTTGAAGGTGTTGTGTTAAATATTATTAAAATTGTTCCAAATAAGATGAAAAGACTATGGTATAAAAATGTTTACATCGGTGTTTATAATGCTATGTATCCTTACGGATTGAATGTAATATGGAACAACAAAAATTTAATCCAGGCTGTGAAACAAAATGATAAAGAATCTATATATAATGGTAGAAATAGTCGTAATAAGACTAAAAGGTTTGGAAAAGGTGGACACAAAAAGCGAGAAATAGAGGAATAGATACAATTAAAAAAGAATTAAATAAATTATTACAAGACTTTGAGAATAATTTTAGTGTTGGACAAATAAAGTATTTCTTATTTCGACTTAATAAAAAGGAAATAATAATAGTTTTAAATTTATTAAAAAGTATTAAATTAACAGATAATCACGGATCACACTTGGTCATGAATCTATGCAAATATATTGCTAATATATTAAAAATAAGGATAGACTCTAAGGATGTTTATAATATTGAATATTGCACTTTACTATACATGAACAAATCATATAATGGGGTACAATTTTCTAAAATATCTAAGAAACGCATGGATTTATTCTCGGTGAAAAATGTGTTAATAAAACGAGCGTTCAGGTATAATAAAAAAACTAGTAGATCAGTTTTTAACTATAATAGTATTAAGGAATTGGTAGATCATAAATAATGTAGATGTAATGATTACAGGAAATACGTGGACGAATATCATGGGCACGTAGTAACAGGCAACTTAGAAATAATTCAAGATCAGAGAAATTAAGAGAAATTATTTGCAAAGGCACTGGTTATCGTTTAACTATTTCAAACAGCAATTTAAATGTGAGAAAACAGATATCAGAAGATATTAATAAATTTATTCTAAATGCTGCAATTAGATATAATTTATCTACTCAGGCCTTTAAGGAATATGGTTTTCATGTCCTCAGGGAATGAGTTTAATTTTAGAACAAAAAATGATGTTTCTTATAGAAAAATTAAAAGACCAATGGAAAACTTACAAAAACACTTTGTGATAGTCTATGTTGATAAAGTCCCAAGAAATTATGTAATTATGTGTAAATAGTAATACAGTAAATTAATAAATGATCATATAAAAATAATAATGCATATGAAGTAAGTAAATTTAGTATGAAAGAAATTAACAACAGATTATTGGCATTTTGTAAACAATTAAATGTTTCTAGCAATAAAATTAAATATCCCCATACATTTTTGATTCCTAAATTTCATAAAAATCAAGTCAAATTCCGCAGTGTAACAAATGGGTTCAATACTTATATATCCAAATCGGGAAGAATTTTACACACCATATTACAAGATACAATAGACAAATTTAAAGATACTTCTATTATAAAAAACAGCCATGATGTAATAAAGAAGGTTGATCAACAAGAGGTATTTTCAGTGCATGGGTTCGATTTCGAAGATTTATTTAATTCCATCAAAATAATAGAAGATATAATTCAGGTACTTTCAGATGCATATGAGAAATATGGTTTGAATGATTACATTAGTTTTGAAAAGTTCAATACACTAATTTGTTTTGTAATACAGGAGAACTTCATTATTTTTGATAACAAACTTTTCAAACAAATCAAAGGATTGGCTCAGGGTGGCCCAGCCAGTAATAGTCTCGCTAACCTGTATTTACACCACTATGAATCAAATCGAAAAAATGAACCATATTGCCTCTTATTAAGATACATAGATGATTTAATTGTTATAGGTCACGACAGGGAATTTAAACATAGCATTAATTTTTATCCGGAATACCTAAAATTAATACAGACATATCTAACTCGAACAAAGTTGAATTTTTAGATTTAGATTTAGATTTAAATATTATTGGCAACAAATTATATAGCAATATCTATGATAAAAGGGAAGCATTTAACTTCAATGTCATAAAGATACCGAACTTCAATAGTTGTCTACATATATCAATATTTAGAAATATAATTTAAAATTTTTTGATGAGAAATAATAATTTAACTACACACAATATTGATAAATTCAAGAATATCCAGAAATTTATATTTTGTTGCATACAGAATAATTATCCCATCAATTTCTTGAGAAAATATACAGATCAAAAATGTTTCTTAAAAATATTTTTAAACTCATAAATGCACAAATCCACCACACAACATTAGGTCCACAAAGTCAGCTTGTTAGTGGTCCAGCTGTGAAGAATATGTGCATTCCACACACAGGATACATTTTAATACACACGTAGACCAATATTTACACGACACACTACACTTTAAAATTACTTATGACCAATCAAGCAAGTTTTTTGCATGCAATCTGATTTGCATCTAATACCAGATAGTTAAACTCTAATGTGAGATTATGAATCATTTGGACTGACATGGCATTAGTGGGAGTTATGAGCAAAATATAGGAGTGGTAATTGTTGTATTAAATATGAGAAATCGTTCAAAAATTGTGGATAGAGTTATTGATAGGATGCTCTTTGGTGAGTTTTCAATGATTTACGCTATTCATTTGTGAACATACTGGGTTTTTACTTTGAACTTTCGGATTTCAGATATTTTTTCTACCTATACAACTATTTTCAAAAAGGGTGCATCATCTTTGGTGTTCGATGGCTCACTTATATTATGCACTAAATTGTTTTAGAACTTTATAAGATTTTAATGTTATAATATCTTTCAGAATGCGATGGCGAATAGTTTAATTTTTCAAGTTTAATGGTTTATGTTTAAATTTTTAATTTTTAAGTTTTTGAGAATTGGATATTTTCCGATTAAGAGGACTTAGTACCCCAAAAATCACAGACCTATCGTTTTTTTTTTATTTTCATTTAATCTTATTCTTTGCATTGTTATCTTTCGATTGACATATCACTTGTGCATGTCGGAAAGTTAGAAGTTGAATAAGACTTCATTTGAAAACCAATTAGGCAATTCAGCCACGCCCCCTTTTTAGAAAAAAAAGCTAAAAAAAGCGTTTTGATAAAAAAAAATATATATAATTTATAAAGAGAAATAATAACATTAAAAAAGAATGTGCAATATATAAAGCAGAATATTTCCGAGGCAATACATACAATCATTTTTTTTCTTTGTGAAATGTGTGCATTTAAAATTTTTAAATTAAGGCATTTTGTATTAATAATTTTATAATTTCAGTTTTTATTCCTAATATATTTTTCATACAAATGTAATACTTTAATATTATATGAAGAAAAACAGCTAAAATTTCTGTCGTGACAGAAAAAAAAATTTTTTAACGTTTTTCTTGAATTTTCTTGTGCAATTAGTACTTTCTAAAAGTTGATCATTTATAAAAATGTGTGGGTTGAAAAAATATGAAAATGCAATTATTTTAAAGAAAAATGTATGAACAATATTTTAAAGTGGTATTTTAAGTTTAATTAAGCTTATAATAATTATTTTTTTCAGAATTATAAATTTTAAAGTGGTTTTTCTCAATTTGTGTTTTTCGAAACCTTAGTTCATTCAAAATGCTACTCCTTCGACAATTATTTACTAATCACTTCCATTTTTTCCTGCGTGTTAAAAATAAAGCATATAATAAAATTAGGGATCCGTTTTGCTATAAACTGAATACTTTAAAAAAAAAATAATAAAATGTAAGACATGTTGGCTTTTTCGTTGATTTTTAGCCTGTATATCAACATTTTATTTTTTTTCTCGAAAACGAATAAAGTTATTCTAAAATAGATCCCTAAAGTGGTTTAGAACATCTATAAGAATATTATTAAAAAAATTTCAGATCAAAAAATTAATTTTTACAAAAGGAGTAAAATTTTAAAATTTTCCCAATTTTCTTCAAAAAATTAAAATTTTTAAAATTGCGTGAATAATATATGAAAATTTTCATCTGATCATTTTCTTGAATAGAAACATTGTATAAAATGCTAAAATATAATTTTTAAATACGTAAATAAAGAAATTTGCTCAAATCCTTCCAAGTCCTCTTAATTTACCAAGTTGCAATAGAGGGAAGGTTGGCGCCATCAAACTATTTTAACCCCACTTACAGGTCCTAAGTCCGAGGTGGCATTTGGATATTTTATAAATTTTTATTTTGTAATTTTTTAATATTGTTTGAAAACTTTGGAATTTTATCTTCTATATTCGCCATTGATATTTTGAAATTGGATTTAGTATTATAAGATTCATATAATTTGGTAAGAAACAGAAATACCTTGTGTAATGGCGTTCGTCACTCTTCCTTTTTTTTTTGCCGTCATAATGTAACATTAAATATAGCTGTTTCTCAGTGTTTTTGTGTTGTGTCCGTCAAGAGGTCACTTCTGCTTGTCTCTTGTCCACTGTGCTTTAATATCATCATGAATTTGTTTGTCTCGTCGATGTGAAAATGTACTATAATTTTGTCCTAAGCTTTGATGTGTGCGCCACAATAAAGAAGATATCTGTTCACTGAAGATGTGTTTAATGAAAACCTGCTCACACTCGATAAAAATCTACCACTCGGCCAATACTTAACAGAAAGTTGGTAGGATAGTTTCCTATCGTGAAGATATAAATGAAAATAAGAAAATAAAGTGTAAGTCGTAAGTTTGCTAAAATTCCTGATGTTTCAACTTCTTTGTTCGTCAAGTTGTGGCTACTTCGTTGGGCAGGGGGAAATGCCCTTTTCAAATTGTGCGAGACGGCTTCGTTTTCATCGAATTAATCCAAGGATTTTTTTGTGAATAAGCCTATAACAAGTTCATGTTTCGTCGAAAAGTGCAACCGTCAACAGAAAAGTGAAGATTTTTAAATGTAAGTTATGAAATATTATTATCAATCATTTATATCGCAAATTTTATACATATGATTTTTTAACAAGTGATTCTGACCTTTGATATTTTTGTGCTTAACATTTCATGAAAAATTATTTGACATATATTTAATAGTGTTGCAATACATGTTTTTAGTTAACATAATACAATAAATATTGAAATAAGAAATTTAAATACTATAATGTTTGATATTTGAATTTAATAATAAATAAGAGCAAATGCTTTGATTTTGTTTTAATTGCAATTTTATATACTTTGGTATTTCTATTTTTTGTACTTTAAATTTTTAAGTTTAAGTAAAATTTTAGTGTCTGTATGATTCTCAGATCTGGTTTTAAAATGGCGAATAATGAGCAAACCAATTTGGCTGTAATAAATACTACCGACCAAACCCCTAATGAACCATATATAGTCCCTTTTGATTCTGAAAATGGAATGCTAATAGAAGCTTGGTTAGATTATTTTAATAATGCATGTAAACTTGGTAATAAGGATAATAATTGGAAAATTGTAAACATGTGTCAAAATATCTAAAAGGGTCTGCATTAATCCAATACATTAATTCTTGCCTTAATATTTCAAATTTTAGAGAACTGTGTTCGATTCTTATGGAAAGTTTTTTAAAGCCTAATGTTGTAAGCTTGGCAGATTTTTCGCAACTCCAATTAAAAAATAATTTAGAGCAATATTTTAAATCAAAAGCTTAACTATGGTAAACAATTAGGTCTATCTCCTCAATTCATTTTGGAAGGACTTACTGATGGAATGCCCTCCAATATTAAACAATTAATGACAATAAATCCCCCTACCTCACCTATAGATTGGATCATAGTAGCTACACGATTAATGAAAATCCAAGCCCCAAAACTTGAACAAAATACTTTCAGACAAAATGTGCCCATTCGACCAAGACAAAATACTTTTGTACCTCAAAATCGCTACTCTTTTCAACCCAACTTCCAAAATTTTAATAGAATACGTCACCAACATCCCCCAAATCAGCATGCTCATAACTTAAACAATAGATATTTTAGGCTCAACCACCACACACATTTTCAACATGGACTGCCACCATATCCATGTAAAATTTGCACACAACAAGGAATTCCCAGTGCTTATCATTGGAAACTGCAATGTCCTTTCAATCAACATCAATTAAGGCAAACCCAATTTAATTGTGATCCACCTTTGGCTACTAACGCTGTTTCTCAGAGCTCGGAGAACTCTGTTGGCAGTCAACAAATTCCTAATCAGAGACAACACCCCCCCCTACTGAGGCCTCTTGCCAGACATATTGACAATTACAGGTGTCCGGACACATCTCATCATTACCAAGCCTAGCTAACTTGGACAATATACCTAAACATAACAATGTGAATATCGTTATTGAAACTGGATCCACTCTATCTTTTTTTCTACAGATATTGCAAATAAACTTAGATTACATAAACAAACAACTAGGCCTATACATATTAATCACACACACAAGCCCATGGCAATTTTCAATTAAACAAACTATGCAAAGCTTACTTAACAATTGGACAGGTAGAAAGAAATATAAATTTGTATATCATTAATAGTAGTCTACCTTACATTATTCTAGGACTACCAGAATGTAGTCAATATAAATTTGTTATTGATTGTGAACATAACCTGTTACTACAAAATGGACAAATCATTGTAAATCAAAATCCACTCACTAAACCAATTTCATTACACTTACAGGAAAAGTTAGTAAATACCTCAGAGGAAATTTTCTCACCTCTGACTGTTAAAGAACTATCTCCTAACCTGATACAACTTCTTCTAGAATAATCTCATGTTTTTTCTAAAAATAAATAGGATGTAGGTAAAATAAGAATGGAACCCCTAGAATTAATTTAACATCAGACCTCCCAATTTCTCAGCGAGCCTATAGAACTTCAACCACTTCAGAAGCTGAGATTAATAAACAAATACAAAATTTATTAGCTGCAGGTTTAATTAAAGAATCCAATAGTTGTTATTCTTCCCCGGTTACTTTAGCTTATAAGAGAGATGAAAAGCAGAAAACCAGATTATGTATTGACTATAGAAATCTTAATGCAATTTGTAAACCAGATGCAGAACCATTACCTCGAATAGACTCCCTGCTAGATAAATTGAATAGTGCTAAATTTTTTCCTACGCTTGACCTCGCAAGTGGTTACTGGCACATTCCGTTGCATGATAAAGATAAAGAAAAATTAGCTTTTATATATTACAACTGAAGGTTTATATGAATTTCAAGCTCTTCCTTTTGGCTTTCGAAATGCTCCAGCAATTTTTAATCGTACTATTCGTAAAATTTTTACAAAACATAAGTGTTCAAATTTTGCTTGTCACTCTTTTGATGATATAGTTTTTTTAAACTTTTTTGGAGGAACATTATGCTCATTTAAGAAAAATATTCCAAATTTGTGAGGAAGAAAACATTAAATTAAAATTTTCAAAATGTGTCTTTGCAAAAAATAAGAAATTTTTTTAGGCTATGAAATTAAAGAAGGCTGCATTACCCCTGATAATCAAAATATTGAAACTATTAAAAAATTACAACCTCCTAAAAATGTAAAACAACTTCAAAGTTTCCTTGGTTCTGTAAATGTTTATAAACAAATTCATTGATTCCTATGCCATAATTAGGGAACCTTTAAATCAAATACTAAAGACAGATAAACAATGGGATTGGACTGCTGAATGTCAGACAGCATTTGAATTGTTAAAAAATAAATTAATAACTAAAAACCTGTATTACAATTATATGATCCTAAATTACCTCTTCATGTTTTCTGTGATGCCTCGCTGAACGCTATTGGAGCTATTTTGAAACAACTTGATAATTCTCGAACTCTTCACCCAGTATCTTATCATTCTAGAACTTTACGTGACTAGGAAAAAAAATTTTGTATCACAGAATTGGAATGTTTGGCCACAGTAGATGATGCTCTTGATAAATTTTATTATTGTTTACATGGTAAAAAATTCATAATTCACACTGATCATGCTGCTCTTGTTTGGCTTAAAAATGTGAAAATTTAAGAGGTAGATTATTTCGTTGGTCTTTAAAATTAAGAATGTTTGATTGTGATGTAAAATATTTAAAAGGAACTAATAATGTTGAAGCTGACATGTAATCAAGACATCCTATTGCTCAATAAATCCAACACTCAGTACATTTACTTGAATTAAATGAGATGAGGACCCATCAAAATTTAGATAATGTAAATGATCCTAAATATAAGAAAGTTGATGATGTCTTTATTCTTAAAAAGAAAATCTGTTTAAAATTGTTGTACATTTTCATTAAGAAAAATTATGCAAAATGCTCATGAACAGTTTGGACATCCTGGTACTCAAAAAATGATAAATTTAATTACTCCTCAATATTATTGGCCCCATATTAACTTAGATATTTCACAATTTGTTAAACATTGTAATGTATGTCAGTTAAACAAAAAGAAAAGGCGAAAAGGTTTGGTCTTTTACAGACTGTACCCTCCACAGATCAACCTTTTGAGTATATCTCTGTTGATACTCTCTCTCTCTGTTGGTGGATTCAATTATTATAATTCTACTAAAAAATTTCTCCACTTAGTAATTGATCATGCAACTCGCTATGTTTGGGCTTTTGCTTCTAAAAGTAGAACAATAGAAACCTATGCAAATTGTTTAAAACAACTTTTCCAAATTCAAACTGTTAACTGATAGAAATGGTGCTTTTACCTCATCTAGATTCAAACGCTTTTTAAGAAATTATAACGTTAAACAGTTATTAACTACTTCTCATCCTTCCCAGACAAATGGTAAATGTGAATGTGTAAATCAGTCTATTGTAACAAAATTATATATATATATATAAGATGTAAAGTAAATTCTTCTCCTGCCAAAATTTCTTGGACCACATTTCTAGAACAAGTAATCAATGAGTATAACTTAACACCTCATTCAGTCACAAAAATCCCTCCTGCATATTTGTTATTTGGTACTTTACCATATATACCTCCATTAGCTCAAAAAAATCAAGCTTACCCTCCAGTTGAAGACGCCACAAAATTAGCAAAAGAGAACACAATAAAATACCATGAGAACAATATAATTAAATATGATGAGTGACTGAGTGAGTGACTGTATGGGTTTATGGCGCAAGAGCCATATTTGGCCAAGCTGCGACAAACAATGGTTAAAAGATAAATGTGAATGCAATTGTTAAAATGATTTAATTTAAAAACAATACACTCTCGGTAAAAATTAAAATATCAAAACATGTATATAAAACGTATTCTATAGATAAAAGCAAATAAATTTTGGTGGGGGGAGTTATTCCCACCAAATGAACCATGTTTTAGAAATACGAATAGTGTGTTTTAAAACAAAGGAAGACATAAAGTATAAATAAACTCGGATACGACAAATTAAAATGTAATTATCAGAAATGTAAAATAAATAAATAAAAATTCGCAGTTACAATTTATGTTCTTACAAAATGTTTAAAAAATTACCATTTTTTTTAATTCCGACTTTTTCTGTAACGGGTTGGAGTCAACGTGTGAGAGTTTCCTTCACGTTTCCATGCTTCAGTCTGCCACCATTCTTCTGAAAATTTTTTTTATTTCCCCCACGGAATTTAGTTTTTTTGGTGATTCCACCTCTTCTTCAATGTCGTATATAAGCATGTCTTCGTCCGACGTATCCTGTAAGGGTGTACTTTTCTTAGGTTTGTGAGGCGTCAATTGTGTGTCTATTTTGGAGGTAATACTTCTATTAGGACGTCTTTTTTTGCGACTTTTTAAAGTTTTTTTGCATCCTGGGATGTAAAAGGTATGGTATCGGTTATAGCGGTTTCAGTTTCAACAGCAGGACATGTTTCAGCTGGTAAGGGTGTGAACATTGATACATCGGATGAAGACAGTGCTTTATTAGATGAAGAAAATGCAGAAGTTGTAGGTAAATTATTAGATGTGGTGAGAGCAGTATCTATTAAAGGAATATATGGTTCAGATTCTGATAACGAAGTTACTGTGACAAAAGATGCTGATGGCAAAAGTTGCGTCTGAGTTGATGAAGAAGGTTTAGTAACTGCAAGGACTGAGGAAGATATAGTTGGTTTTGGAACATATCTTTATGGTTGCAGTAATTTTAAAGGTGGGCATACTATTTTTGTAATATTTTCATCTGTTTAAGTTGTTGTAGTTACAGTTGAAGGGGTTTGGTCGCTTGTGCGTAAGTTTGGGATAACTGTGGAACTATTAATTTTCTTGCTTCTAGGTATGTTATATTTCTATTTGTTTTAATAGCTTGGATTTCTTTTACGGTTTTCCATTTTGAGCATAATTTTGAGTCTGATAGATGCGACTGGGTGCAATTAACGCATTATGGCTCTAGAGTACAATCCGTGGAAGAATGCCAAACGGTTGCACATCTAGAGCACGTCAATTGACCGCGGCAGAAAGTTTGAGAATGTCCGAACCTCTGGCACTTGAATCAGCGCAGAGGATTCGGAAGATAAGGACGGAATTTACAGTTAAGGTAGCCGGCTCTTAATGTGGGCGGAAGTTTCGGGATATTAAATGTTAAAATTAAATGTTTTGTAGGAATTATAGTAGCATCTTTTTAATTGTAGTTCGCCCGACTTGAATCACACCCTAATTAGAAAATCCTTCAAGTATTTCTGATTCAAGAGTGCTCAATAAGTCGGATTCAGATATGACACCGCGAGAAGTATTCAGTGATTTGTGAGGACTTATTGTAACGGGAGAATCTAGAAAAGTGTTCGCTAGGAGAAAAGATTTCGTATGTAAAGCAGTAAGAGTTTCTATTAGTATATGCCCGGAACTTAAACGTTTGAAAGTTTTCGGTTCTCCACCTATTCCAATCAGTGCCTTATAAATGGCAAATGGTGATTTTTTAGACATTGCAACGTTTTGTAATGGTATCAATAAAAATCTTACATTGGTAGCAATTTGATCAATGTTAAGTTTGTTGGGTAAAACCAGGCCCTTACCCGGGCACAGCAGCATTGGATCCATAAATACGAGTACAGAACTTCATCCTGGTGTGCCTCCACCCAACACGGAGTCCAACAAGGGAGGCAGTGTGCCGGTCATCTGGCAAAAAACCAGGCACGGCGCTTACCTAGAGTACACCCAGAATATAATGCTACAGCATCAGGGCGAGGATCCAACGGGTAAACCCGACACCCCTTATCTGCAGCACTAACCCTACAGTAGTGTCTCTTCGGGGACACCGAAGAGAGGTACCACCAGCCGATTGACAGGAGCGGGCTCACTCCTGCCTCCCGTCAACAGCGAAGCGTGAGCAAAAGGTATTTCCAGGACACCATTTTCCTCCTTACGGGATGCCGCTCACGGGAAACATGCGGATCGAGTGAGTGAGTGTAGAGTTTAATGGCACACGAGCCAATTTTGGCTATGCTGCGCCAAACATTTGTTAAGAAACTTAAAATGTTTTATAAAATATATAAAAATCATGACACTACAATTTAAAAAAATTAAAATACAAATTACTTAAAACCGTCTTCAATGATCCAAAGAAACAAAATTTGGTGGGGAATTCCCCACCAAGTCAGACCATATCTTAAAATAAAAGCATTGAAAAAGACAAAGGTTAGTTTAAAACAAGGTTAGATAATACATGGTATAAAAAATTATTCTCTATAGTTCCTGTATCGGGATGGAGTTAATGCACGTAAATAGTCTTTAGGAAGAATGAAAGGATCTTGATCAAGTTCCTCCTCCTAAACGTCGTAAGTTATCATATCCTCTTCATCAGTTGTTATTTCTGTAGGTGTTGCATTTCTAGATCTATGTGGAACCCTTTTTATTTCGATATCTGGTTTCTGTACTTTTGGGCGCTTTCTTCTATTTCTGGACTTTCGTTTTACAATTTGTTGGGCTTCAACTGCAGTAGAATGTTCACTATTGGATTCATTAGGGACAGACTCATGTAAGTTTTCAGTTGAAACCGAATGAAGTTTAGCAGGAGTTGTATGTGAGAACGGGTTGCAGTTTCTAAAGGTGAAACTAAAGTATTCAGGTTATTGCCAGGGAAAGTAGTTGTAGTAGTAGTAGGGATGGGTATTTGTAATAAAGATTCACTTTGTATTGTTGGTAGTATACCAGATGGGGAAGGAAGTAGATTGTCTTGAGTAGATGAAGATAACGTGGAGAAGGTAAAAACTGAAGACGAGGTACCAGGCAATGGATTTTTAGAAGATATGGGTGTTAGGCATTGTAAAGGTGGACAGATTATGTTTGATAGATTTGGATCTGTTTGGGTAGCTGCGGATATAGTTGAAGGTCTAGCAGCCTGAGCATACGTTTGGGTTAACTGAGGAACTATAAATCTGCGTGCTTCAAAATAAGATATGTTTTTATTGATTTTAATTTCTTGGATCTGCTTTTCTATTTTCCATTTTTGGCATAATTTTGAATCGGAAGGATGAGACTGCGTACAATTAACACATTTGGGCTCTAGAGTACAATCCGAGGAAGAATGCCCAACGGAAGCACATTTAGAGCATGTTAATTGGCCGCGGCAGAAAGTTTGTGAGTGACCGAACCTCTGGCATTTGAAACAGCGCAGAGGGTTCGGTATATAAGGACGGATTTTACAATTCAGATATCCAGCTTTGACAGTGGTAGGTAGTTTCGGTTTATTGAAAGTAAGAATTATATGTTTTGTTGGAATAATATTCGAATCTCTTTTTATTGTTATTCGCCTGACCTGAATGACACCCTGATAAGAAAAACCTTCAAGTATTTCCGCATCAGGAGTGCTCAAGAAGTCAGGTTCAGAAATGACACCTCTGCATGAGTTTAGGGTTTTATGAGGACTTATAGTTACTGGTGAATTGAAAAAGGTTTTGGCGAGAAGAAACGACTTCGTTTGTAAATCAGACATGGTTTCAATAAGTAGATCCCCGGAACGCAGTCGTTTTACGGATTTCGGTTCTCCACCTATTCCGATGAGTATTTTATGAACAGCGAAAAGCGATATTTTTGACATGGTACTGTTCTGAAGTGAAATTAATAAAAATCGGGTATGTGTAGAAAGAGTATCAATGTTGCGAGTGGGTAATACATGCGCATCATGTGTTGGGATGGGGGTTTTAAAAGATGCGTTTTGAACTTTTTCCTTAATTTGACTAATTGTGAATTTTTTTAGAGAGGTTTGAGGAGAATTCCTTTTGATTATCAAAATACCAGTTTGGCAGGGCTTGCCCTAGATTCAGCAACCGGTAGTGGCCTTGGGAGAGCCCCCCTCTCTGCAATGCAGGACCCCATCCAGGCACCACCTGGAACTACAAAACAGGCAGGATTATACACCAGCTGATAGAGCAGCCAGGACATGCTGGTTAGGCTTTCCCGGGCTCCTGTACTATCTGGTGGTCTGAGACGCAAAACTCAGCTTTTCTGCTGTACCCTCTACATGGCCGCTTCCTCCAAGACCCCACCTCACTAGTCCAAAGATCCTCAGAAGTTCAAATCCCCGCTCCAAGTGCCAGTTTTCCCAGGGAGCAGTCCGTTGTGTCATCATACCAAAAGTGAAAAACCATCAGACACAACTTCATTCCACTCAGTCCTGGTCTGCCACAGGACTTTGTGGCAGAAAAATAAAGATAAGAAGTTCAACAGAAAAAATCAATAATCGAACATAAAAGAAGCAACAAAATCAAAATATTGAAAGAAATTTTGAGCAAACCAAATGAAAAGAACGTAATATAAAATGCAAACCATGATACGGCAGTAAAAAAATATAAATTTTTTTACTAGAAAAAAATGAAGTTGGGACAATGTTCATTCTCCAATGTGGGTCTGTGGTCTGGACGGGAAAAGAAGAAAAGGGAAATTTGAATGGCAAGAAAGAGGGCCGAAAATAGAAAAGGATCTCTAGGGTTCCCCGGGTTCGTGAAGCCCGTGTTTACCAAAGACAGTAAACCCCTAGGGAGAAGGAAAAGATCACTAGGGCACCTCGGGAGCGTGAAACCCGTACTCACCTAAAGAAAGTGAGCCCCTGAGGGGCAAACATTTGTTGAAATATAAAAAAAATTTTAATTTAAAAGTACACTTATGAACATATTTTTTTTAATATTAAAAACCAATTGAACGCCAATTGAAGTGCCAAACGCATGTGAAAATTTTAAAACATTGAAACTATTTGTTCAGTATTTTTCAAATATTTCATTAAATAAGTTAAAATTTAATATTTTAAAATATCAGATCATGCAAAAAATGATTTCAAAGTATAAAATCTACCATAATTTGGTGGAGAATATCCCCACCAAGTCAGACAAGTCTTAAAAATAGACAAATGAAAAAGTGAATTTTACACAATGTTAGAGGAATCAACGTTTCATGAAAAAATGTTAGTTACTACTGTTTCTGAATCGAGTGGGAGTTAATGCGCGCATATATTCGCTAGGATTGTTCACAAAACATTCCATCACGGCAAATTTATCCTCAGGATTTGGCTCTAGTTCCTCCGCCTACACATCATACATAATCTTATCCTCCTCATCAGTTGTTAACTCTGTAGGTGTTGACTTTCGAGGTCTATGTGGAGCCATTTTGATTTTAATTTCTGCTTTCTGTACTTTTGGGCACTTCCTTCTATTTCTTGAATTTCGTTTTGCACACTGTGGGACTTTAGGAGCATTAAAATGTTCACCAATGGATGCAGTAGGGTCAGATTCTGGTAAGGGTTGAATTTCAGTTGAAAGCCGCGCTCGCGCAGCAGATTTATTAGATCTTGTAAAAGGGCGGATTTCAGCTGATAAAGTTGAGGTAGAGGTATTCAGGCTATTGTCAGGGGCAGCACCAGAAGAAATGGGTTCAGGTAACCGAGATTCAATTTCTGTAGTTGGTTTTATTGAAGATGCGGAGGACAAAAGGTTTGCCTGAGTGGTAGACGACGATGTGGAAACTGAAGTAATTGAAGGGTATTTATTTGGCTGAGGAACGGATAATAAATGTTGAAGTAATTGCAAAGGCGGGCATTTAATTTGTGTAATATTTTCGACCGTTTGGGTTGTACTGGGAGCAGTTGGGGATTTGGCAACTTTGGCGTAAGTTTGGGATAACTGTGGTGCTATTAATTTACGTGCTTTTGATAAGCAAAATATTTTTATTTGTTTTTATTTCCTGAGATGAGCCGTTTTTCTATTTTCCACTTTGGGCATAATTTTGAATCTGAGGAATGGGACTGAGAACAATTAAAACATTTCGGCTCCAGAGTACAATCCGTGGAAGAATGCCCAACGGATGCACATCTAGAGCATGTTAATTAAGGGCGGCAGGAAGTTTGAGAGTGTCCGAGTGAGTGAATGGGGTTTTATGGCGCAAGAGCCAAGCCTGGCTATACTGCGCCAAACATTTGTTAAAAGAGTATAAAACTATGTAAAATACATATGAAAAAAAAATACAATTACATAAAAGGAAATTTGATATATGTGCATGCCTGCATGCACATATATAAAATAAAGGTAAAGTTAAAACATTTTAAAAAAGTCAAATTAAATATAAAAATCCAATTTTCTTTATAAAAGCAAAGAGATTTTGGTGGGGAGATTCCCCCACCAAGTCAGATAAGGTTAAAACAGATTTATGAAAAAAGGTCATGCGATGAGTATTAAAAACGGGACAATCTATTAAAATGTGATGAACAGTGTAAGAGACATGGCATGAAGGACATTCAGGAGCACGTTCTCCAAACAACAAATGCCTGTGTGTGAAGCGAGTATGGCCAATGCGAAGACGAGTCAATTTGACATCAGTTCTTCGCATTGGCATCACAGGCCATGCTCCTATGACAGGTTTCACAGAGTGCAGTTTGTTATCCAACTGCTGACTCCATGATTCCTGCCAGATCTTAAAAATATGATGCATGATGACGCGCTTCATATCCGATAGCGGAACAGCTAGCGGCAGATGCGTCGTCGCCGACTTTGCCGCGCTGTCCGCTTGCTCGTTGCCTATGATTCCTACGTGACTTGGTAGCCAGCAAAACACGATATCGAAACCCTTGCTGTAGAGTCGACTCGTAATGTCGAGTATTGTACATACCACTGGATGGCAGCGATCGTGGTAGTTTTCAAGCGCTTCTAGTACACTCATGCTGTCAGTATAGATGCAGTATTTACGGGGCATAGTGGAGCCGATTAAGTGAAGTGCACGGTAAATGGCGACAGCTTCGGCAGTGAAAATGCTGCAAGAAGTGTCGAGCTTATAACCGTGCATAATATCTTCAATCACGACACCACAGCCAACGTAATCTGCACGTTTCAAACCATCAGTGTAGATGGCCGAATAACGACTATACTGACTGCGGTGGTAGGCGAAGACGCGTTGAAAAACGACAGGCGCTACAGTGGATTTACTGTAAGTGGCAAAAGGGTTGATATAATGAAACCGTGGCGTATTCCAAGGTTGGAATAGGAAAAAGGTTCCTTTGCTGGATACGCACGTTAGGTAGGTCGAGTTCAGAAATATGAAGCTTCATCCTATCCATAAACGGCCGGATGTTAGACGGCCGTGCATCATAAAGTCTCTTCATGCTGGTACTCATATACACATTCTGCAGAGGATGTGAAGGCACGGACAAGATCTTAAAATAAAACACAAGAGACAGCTTCCTCCGTCGAAGATCTAGAGGAAGCTAATGACAGTTAACATAGAGACTCTGCACCGGTGATGTGCGAAACGCACCCGAGCAGATTCTCAGTGCCATATGGTGGACGGGGTCAAGTTTTTGCAGAGTAGAGTTGCACGCTGATCCGTATGCAACACATCCGTAGTCGATGCGAGAAAGTACGATTGCCTGATACACTCGGAGTAATGATGTTCTATCCGCCCCCAGAGGTGTTTGACAACACCTTCAAGAGGTTTAAAGACTTTTTCACACCTCTTCCGCAAATGTAAAATATGTGGAAGGAAAGTCAGCCGGCGGTCGAAAATTACCCGAGGAATCGTACGTCGGGAACTACGGGAATTTGTATAGCACGGATGCGTATTTCGGGATAGGGATGAATACCCCGTTTGCGGCAAAAGTGCACGCAGCAACTCTTGCTCGCAGAAATACTATGACCGTTGGTGTCGCACCATTTACAATGTTGTTGACAGCAGTTTGCAACTGCCGTTCAATCATGCGCATGTCCGAACCTTCACAACTGATCTGTAGATCGTCCACGTACAGTGAAGCCTGTATAGAAGGCGATAAACATGTAAAATGTGAGAGATATGACATATAAAAGGGTGACACTCAAAATACTCCCCTGAGGAACTCCCCTCAGCTTGGGTAAAGGAGCAGAAAGAGTGCCAGCCAGTCTCACTCTAAAATTACGAAGTTTTAAAAAATGTTGAATAAAAAAGTAGGCAAATTGCCTCTGAATTCAAAATCAAATAAAGTGCGAAGTATCCCATAGCGCCAAGTACGATCAAATGCCTTCTCGATATCGAAAAAGATAGAAACTAAATGATTCCTCCGGACAAAAGCGTTTCTGACTTTGTTTTCTAGCGTAATAATATTGTCGAGAGTGGATCTTCCTTTACGGAAGCCACTCTGAAACAGAGGAATGCATTTGTTCTTTTTCTAACTGGTAAACAAGACGGGCATTGACCATACGTTCTAGTGTCTTACAAAGGCAGCTCGTGAGTGCTATCGGTCGATAGCTGAGAGGGTTCTTAGGATCTTTTCCAGGTTTTAAAATGGGGATCACTATGGCTTCTTGCCATTGAGTAGGATACACCTGCTCCCTCCATATTCGGTTGAATAAGTAAAGGAGACTGACTAGTGAATCCTCGCTCAAATGGCGAAGCAATACATAGGATATTCCATCAGGACCTGGACTAGTATTGTGGGCCGATGATAAGGCTCTCTTCAATTCAAACATGTCAAAGTCACATTTATATGGTAAAGGTTGTCGGCATCTGAAGTTGATAGGTGTCCGCTCTAAACGATTCTTAGTCGCCTGGAAAGCAGGGCTATATGACTCGGAGCTGGACACACTAGCAAATGTTTTGCCAATCAAGCTGGCCACATCTAAAGGTGACGAAAACAAAGCAGTAGAAGTTTCCAATATCGGAATGTTAAATTCCCGATAAAGGCCATTCGCTGCTTTGACCTTTCTCCATAACTGTTGGCTGGTAGTTGACGATGGGATTGAAGACACATACTTAATCCAAGATTCTCTCTGGCATTGACGACGTATTCGACGAGCTAACGCTTTCGCACGTTTGAACGCTATGAGATTATCAGTTGTGGGTACCTCCTGAAAATACCCCACGCCCTCCTTTGCTTCTTTTTGGCTTGTTGGCAGGAAGCGGTCCACCATGGTTTGCACAGCTTTCGAGGGGAATTGGATGTTTTGGGAATGGCCTGAGTGTCCGAATCTCTAGCACTTAAAGAAGCGCAGAGGATTCGGTATGTAGTGATGGATCTTGTAGTTTTAATAACCAGCCTTTATTGTTGTCGGAAGTTTTGGCTTATTGAACGTTAAGATTAAATGTTTCGTAGGAATAACCTCAGCATCTTTTTTATAGTGATTCTCCTGACCTGAATTACACCCCTGTCCTGAAAGTCCTTCAAGGATTTTAGCCTCAGAGTGCATATTAGGTCAGGTTCAGAGATGACACCTCGGCTTGAGTTAAGAGATTTATGAGGACCAGCTGTCAAAGGGCAATCTAAAAAAGTTTTTGCTAACAAAAAGATTTTGTTTGCAAAGCAGATACAGTTTCATTAATAAATCCCCCGAACGTAGTTTTTTAACGGATTTAGGTTCTCCGCCTGTTCCTTGAATAGCTTTTTGAATTGCAGAAGGAGATTTTCTTGTCATATCATTATGAGATATTGATAGAATCAAAAAAAGGCAATGCTTAGCAATATGATCAATGTTAGTTGGATAGGATGGGTTGGGGATTTTAATAAATGCGTTGAGATTTTTCCCTAATTTTACTTATTTTGATTTTTTATTTTTTGAGAAATGAGGAGGAGAAGAATCCCTTTTGATTTTCAGAGGACCAGTTGGGCAGGGCTTGCCCTAGATTCAGCAACCAGTAGTGGCCTCGGGAGAGCCCCCATCTCTGCAATGCAGGACCCCCTCCAGGCACCACCTGGAACTACAAGACAGGCGGGATTATACACCAGCTGATAGAGCAGCCAGGACATGCTGGTTAGGCTGTCCCGGGCTCCTGTACTATCTGGCGGCCTGAGACGCAAAACTCAGCTTTTCTCCTGTACCCTCTACATGGCCACTTCCTCCAAGACCCCACCTCACCAGTCCAAAGGTTTTCAACAGTTCAAAACCCCGCTCCAAGTGCCAGTTTTCCCAGGGAGCAGTCCTTTGTGTCATCATACCAATAGTGAAAACCTATCAGACACAACATCATTCTACTCAGTCCTGGTCTGCCACAGGACTTCGTGGCAGAAAAATAAAGATAATATGTTGAACACAAAAAATCAATAATAGAACATAAAACAAGCAACAAAATCAAAATATAGAAAGAAATTTAAGCAAAACAAATGAAAAGAACGTAATATAAAATATAAACCATAATACGGTAGTAAAAACTATCAAATTTTTTAACCGAAGAAAACAAAGTTCACATTGTCCAATGTGGGTCTGTGGTCTGGACGTTAAAAGAAGAAAAGGGAAATTGGAATGGCAAGAAAGAGGGTCGAAAATAGAGAAGGATCACTAGGGTTCCCCGGGTTCGTGAAGCCCTTGTTTACCAAAGACAGTAAACCCCTAGGGAAAAGGAAAAGATCACTGGGATACCTCGGGAACGTGAAACCCGCCCTCACATAGAGAAGGTGAGCCCAATGAGGGGAATTAAATATGATGCACGTTTTATTGATTCTCCTTTTGAACCGGGTGACCTCGTAATTTATGAAGAATTCAATTTTTCAAATCGAAGAAAATTATTCCCAAGTTTTTCAGGTACCTACGAAATAGTACAAATGCTGTCAGATGTCAATTATGAAATAACCGAACCTAACGCGTTAACTAAAAAACCTACTGAAATTGTCCATGTTTCAAAATTGAGAACTTATTCCCCTCCTGAGGATTGGAAATAAAGTCATGAATAATAATAATCACACTAAAAAGAAGACACACACATACTACACAAAACCAAATTATTGTCCTTTTGCCCTTCTTATGTGGACCCCCTTTCTACTCTTGAGAGATTTTTTTTCTTTTTTTACTGTTGCTGTGATGTGTCAGAACAAGAAATGATTATAGATCTTATAATGTGCGAAACATGCGTCCACCTTCCAATCCATTTCGGATTTTTTCCTGTCTTCATCTCGATGTACTGTTTCAGTTTTGGAGAAGTGTGCACTCTTGGATGGAGGCAGGGAAGAGTGTGAATTATCCGTGTTCCAATTGTGTTAGGCATTGAAGTCTATTTTGGTGGTGCGGGTTTCATCCATTCTGACCACTTAGTTCGTTGTATTTTGATGAAGTTAACGATGCCGGATTCTTTATGTGAGTGACAGAACCCGAAATTTGATATTTTTCTCCATATGCCATTTTACGGAATACCTGAAAAAATAAATATTAAAATCTTCCTTCCGTTCCAATTTTAATAACAAATACTTAAAGAGTCGTTTTATACTTACCACTCCAAAGCCCCATCTTGCAATCAAAATTTTAGCATCTCACTGATTTAACTTCAGATAATTTTAAATAGCTAATTAAATTGGCGTATATCAAAGTTCTTTCACAAAGACTGGATCAAACAATCCATATAATAGATTTCCCTAGAGGTTAGATTAAAATTGTGTTCAATCCTTGGTAGAATCCTATAAAAAAATAAAAATAACAGTGGGACACACCACAAAAAATATACCTCGTTTCTAATTTCTAACAACCATATATCTTCAAATTTATCGAAGGCTTTATTAATTATATCTAACTACACACCAATTTATCTATTCTCGTGTACTTTAAAGCACATTAAGAAATAAAATCTAACAACGCATATTGGGGTCTAAGTTGTATAATTACTCTCAAATGAGTATTAATGGTTATTAATTAGACTCCAATTAACTTATTTATCTGTGCAATGTTTCCTAATCCGATGGTAATCATGCGAAATACATTACACAATATTGATCTCCCCCCTCTCCATAGATTACTCCGCCAATATGAGTTGGGAAAATTCATTTGCATAATAGTCTGGGGCGGGAGACTTAAAGGGAATTAGAGAAAACGCAAAAGCTTTGGTGAACGATTCTCCTAAATGACTTAAGGGGGCAATTGTAGGACTTCAGCCAACACAATTTAGGGTTACACAGTATCTTTTTTAAAAAGGCAATTTAAGTGACAGCAATATTTATAATAATATTAGAGTTTTCAGACTAATGTGAAATTCATTCAGAAAAAAAAATCAGTTTGGGGTAGGCTATTATTTTAAAATTTTAGAAATTGAAATTCTCGAATATTTTATTTATAATGTTTGTAAAATACTCAATTTTTAAATAGTTAATTGTAGTTCCTTTTATATTTCTTTGATTATTATTAACAAACTTTGGTATGAAATTCAGAACTAGATTTTTCACTGAATTTTAATCATTGCTTTTGTATCTAAACTAAAAAAAAATCAAAACTTTGATGTTTGTGAAAAAGTAACGAAACTTAGCACACAAAAAATGTCTCGGATGTTTATAGTATATATATACATATATATATATATATATATATATATATATATATATATATATATATATATATATATATATATATATATATATATAAAGTATTAAAAATACGCGTAAGACTGCCTTGAGAATAGAAGAATCTTTATGGAAAGGAGAACATATAGTTTCATATTAAAAATAATCTGTAAAAGTAAGATTACGAAATAATTTAATAATGCCCAGATCTAATTATTGAGTTTCGTTTAATTTAGTGGTTGACTTATTATCAAAGTTGTCAATTTTATTAAAGAAATTTAAAGCATTTCTCCTGATTGTTTGTCTAACACAAAGTATTTTTACAGCTTTCTCTCTCGTTTCTACATTCCTCATGAACCAGCGAGCATTAAGAATTTGACTAACAAATTTTGAGCACTTTTTAAATAATTAAACTGGTCAAAATAAAAAAAGGAAGATTATAGAACTTCACAAACAAATATTCAAAGTAAAAGAAATTATTCTTATTTTTAAAAATTTGCACGAAAGTGTTTTTTTAGAGAATTTACCATTACAGACCTAATACATTCCACCGGAACTTGTAGCACTCTTTAGTGTGGCACCATATATATAAGTGGTATACCAATCACCGCAAGTAATTTTAATGCCCAGTTTCCACCCCAAGTGAGTGAGTGAGTGTTGGGTTTTATGGCGCAAGAGCCAAATTTGGCTATATTGCGCCACACGTTTGTTAAACAATAAAACTATTTAAAAATACACATGAAAAATACAAGTACATAAAAATAATTATATATGTGCATGCAGGCATGCACATATATAAAAAAATAAAGTTAAAATTAAAACATTTGAAAAAGTCAAATTAAATATAAAAATCCAATTTTCTTTATAAAAGCAAATAGATTTTGGTGGGGAGATTCCCCCACCAAGTCAGATAAGGTTAAAACAGATTTATGAAAAAAGGTGATGCTATAAGTATTAGAAACGGGACAATTGATTAAAATGTGACGCACAGTCTAAGAGACCTTGCATGACGGACATTCAGGAGCATCTTCACCCAACAACAAATGCTTGTGAGTGAAGCGAGTATGACCAATGTGAAGACGAGTCAATTTGACATCAGTCCTTTGCATTGGCATTACAGGCCATGCTCCTATAACAGGTTTTACGGAGTGCAGTTTGTTATCCAACTGCTGACTCCATGATTCCTGCCAGATCTTAAAAATATGATGCAGGATGACGCGCTTCATATCCGATAGCGGAACCGCTAGAGGCAGATGGGTCGTTGCCGACCTCACCGCGCTGTCCGCTTGCTCATTGCCTAGGATGCATACGTGACTCGGTAGCCAGCAAAACACGATATCGAAACCCTTGCTGTAGAGTCGACTCGCAATGTCGAGTATTTTACAAACCACTGGATGGCAGCGATCGTTGTAGTTTTCAAGCGCTTCTAGTACACTCATGCTGTCAGTATAGATGCAGTATTTACGGGGCATATTGGAGTCGATTGATTGAAGTGCACGGTAAAAGGCGACGGCCTCTGCAGTGAAAACGCTGCAAGAAGTGTCGAGCCTATAACCGTGCAGAATATCTTCAATCACGACTCCACAGCCAACGTAATCTGCACGTTTCGAACCATCAGTGTAGATGGTTGAATAACGACTATACTGACTGCGGTAGTAGGAGAAGACGCGTTGAAAGACGAGACAGGCTCTACAGTGGATTTACTGTGTGGCAAAAGGGTTGATATAATGGAACCGTGGCGTATTCCAAGGTTGGAATAGGAAAAGGTTCCTTTTTGATATGCACGTTAGGTAGGTCGAGTTCAGAAATATGAAGCTTCATCCTATCCATAAATGGCCGGATGTTAGACTGCCGTTGTGCATGATAAAGTCTCTTCAGGCTGGTACTCATATACACATTCTTCAGAGGATGTGAAGACACGGACAAGATCTTAAAACAATACTTTTAAGAGACAGCTTCCTCTGTCGAAGATCTAGAAGAAGCTGATTACTGTTAACATAAAGACTCTGCACCGGTGATGTGCGAAACGCACCCGAGCAGATTCTCAATGCCATATGGTGGACGGGGTCAAGTTGTTTCAGAGTAGAGTCGCACGCTGATCTGTATACAAGACATCCATAGTCGATGCGAGAGAGTACGATTGCCTGATACACTCTGAGTAATGATGTTCGATCCCCACCCCCAAAAGTGTTTGATTCATGAGGTTTAAAGACTTTTCACACCTCTTCAGCAAATGTAAAATATGCGGAAGGAAAGTGAGTCGGCGGTCGAAAATTACCCGAGGAATCGTACTTCGGGAACTAAGGGAAGTTGTACATCTTGGATGCGTATTTCGGGGTCGGGATGAATACCCCGTTTGCGGCAAAAGTGCACACAGCAACTCTTGCTCGCAGAAATACTATGACCGTTGCTGTCGCACCATATGACAATGTTGTTCACTGCAGTTTGCAACTGCCGTTCAATTTCATTCTCATGTCCGAACCTTCACAACTGATCTGCAGATCGTCCACGTATAGTGAAGCCTGTATAGAAGGCGAAAAACATTTAAATGTGTGTGAGATATGGCATATAAAGAGGGTGACGCTCAAAACACTCCCTGAGGAACTCCCTCTGCTTGGGTAAAAGGAGCAGAGAGAGTGCCACCCAGTCTCACTCTAAAAAAGTACGAAGTTGTAAAAAATGTTTAATAAAAGTAGGCAAATTGCCTCTGAATCCAAAATCAAATAAAGTGCGAAGTATCCCATTTCGCCAAGTACGATCATATGCGTTTCTCGATATCGAAAAGATAGAAACTAAATGATTCCCTCCGGACAAAAGCGTTTCTGATTTTGTTTTCGAGTGTAATAATATTGTCGAGAGTGGATCTTCCTTTACGGAAGCCACTCTGAAACAGAGGAATGCATTTGTTTTTTCTAACTGATAAACGAGACGGGCATTGACCACACGTTCTAGTGTCTTACAAAAGGCAGCTCTCGTGAGTGCTATCGGTCGATAGCTCAGAGGGTTCTTTGGATCTTTACCAGGTTTTAGAATGGGATCACGATGGCTTCTGCCATTGAGTAGGATACACCTGCTCCCTCCATATTCGGTTGAATAATTTAAAGGAGACTTACTAGTGAATCCTCGGTCAAATGGCGAAGCAATTCATAGGATATTCCATCAGGACCTGACTAGTATGGTGGGCCGATGTGATAAGGACTCTCTTCAATTCAAACATGCCAAAGTCACAGTTATATGGTAAAAGGTGTCGGCACCTGAAGTTTTGATAGGTGTCCGTTTTAAACGATTCTTGACTCACCTGGAATGCAGGGCTATATGAATCGGAGCTGGACACACTAGCAAAATGTTTTGCCAACCAGTTGGCCACATCAAAAGGTGACGAATACGTGAGTGAGTGAGTGAGTGAATTTAGGTTTTATGGCGCAAGAGCCAAATTTGGCTATACTGCGCCACACGTTTGTTAAAATAGAATAACATATGTTAAAAATACACATGAAAAATACAATTACATAAAAATAATTACTATATATGTGCATGCCTGCACGCACATATATAAAAAATAAAGGTAAAGTTAAAACATTTGAAAAAGTCAAATTAAACATAAAAATCCAATTTTCTTTATAAAAGCAAATAGGTTTTGGTGGGGTATGTCTCCCACCAAGTCAGGTAAAGTTAAATGTGATGAATTAAAAAGGTGATGCGATAATTATTAAAAACAGGACAATCTATTAAAATGTGATGAACAGTGTAAGAGACATTGGCATGAAGGACATTCAGGAGCACGTTCTCCAAACAACAAATGCCTGTGTGAAGCGAGTATGGCCAACGCGAAGACGAGTCAATTTGACATCAGTTCTTCGCATTGGCATCACAGGCCATGCTCCTATGCCAGGTTTCACAGAGTGCAGTTTGTTATCCAACTGCTGACTCCATGATTCCTGCCAGATCTTAAAAATATGATGCATGATGACGCGCTTCATATCCGATAGCGGAACAGCTAGCGGCAGATGCATCGTCGCCGACTTTGCCGCGCTGTCCGCTTGCTCGTTGCCTATGATTCCTACGTGACTGGTAGCCAGCAAAACACGATATCGAAACCCCCTTGCTGTAGAGTCGACTCGTAATGTCGAGTATTGTACATACCACTGGATGGCAGCGATCGTGGTAGTTTTCAAGCGCTTCGAGTACACTCATGCTGTCAGTATAAATGCAGTATTTGGGGGCATAGTGGAGTCGATTAATTGAAGTGCACGGTAAATGGCGACAGCTTCGGCAGTGAAAATGCTGCAAGAAGTGTCGAGCCTATAACCGTGCATAATATCTTCAATCACGACTCCACAGCCAACGTAATCTGCACGTTTCGAACCATCAGTGTAGATGGCCGAATAACGACTATACTGACTGCGGTGGTAGGCGAAGACGCGTTGAAAGACGACAGGCGCTACAGTGGATTTACTGTAAGTGGCAAAAGGGTTGATATAAGGGAACCGTGGCGTATTCCAAGGTTGGAATAGGAAAAGGTTCTTTTGCTGGATACGCACGTTAGGTAGGTCGAGTTCAGAAATATGAAGCTTCATCCTATCCATAAACGGCCGGATGTTAGACGGCCGTGCATCATAAAGTCTCTTCATGCTGGTACTCATATACACATTCTGCAGAGGATGTGAAGGCACGGACAAGATCTTAAAATAATACGCAAGAGACAGCTTCCTCCGTCGAAGATCGAGAGGAAGCTGATGACAGTTAACATAGAGACTCTGCACCGGTGATGTGCGAAACGCACCCGAGCAGATTCTCAGTGCCATATGGTGGACGGGGTCAAGTTTTTGCAGAGTAGAGTTGCACGCTGATCCGTATGCAACACATCCGTAGTCGATGCGAGAGAGTACGATTGCCTGATACACTCTGAGTAATGATGTTCTATCCGCCCCCCAAGAGGTGTTTGACAACACCTTCAAGAGGTTTAAAGACTTTTCACACCTCTTCCGCAAATGTAAAATATGTGGAAGGAAAGTGAGCCGGCGGTCGAAAATTACTCCGAAAAATCGTACGTCGGGAACTACGGGAATTTGTATATCACGGATGCGTATTTCGGGGTCAGGATGAATACCCCGTTTGCGGCAAAAAGTGCACGCAGCAACTCTTGCTCGCAGAAATAGAATGACCGTTGGTGTCGCACCATTTTAAAATGTTGTTGACGGCAGTTTGCAACTGCCGTTCAATCATGCGCATGTCCGAACCTTCACAACTGATCTGTAGATCGTCCACGTATAGTGAAGCCTGTATAGAGGGCGATAAAACATTTAAAATGAAATATGACATATAAAAAAGGGTGACACTCAAAATACTCCCCTGAGGAACTCCCTCAGCTTGGGTAAAAGGAGCAGAAAGAGTGCCACCCAGTCTCACTCTAAAAGTACGAAGTTTTAAAAATGTTGAATAAAAGTAGGCAAATTGCCTCTGAATCCAAAATCAAATAAAGTGCGAAGTATCCCATAGCGCCAAGTACGATCATATGCCTTCTCGATATCGAAAATATAGAAACTAAATGATTCCTCCGGACAAAAGCGTTTCTGATTTTTTTTTCGAGCGTAATAATATTGTCGAGAGTGGATCTTCCTTTACGGAAGCCACTCTGAAACAGAGGAATGCATTTGTGCTTTTCTAACTCGTAAACGAGACGGGCGTTGACCATACGTTCCAGTGTCTTACAAAGGCAGCTCGTGAGTGCTATCGGTCGATAGCTGAGAGGGTTCTTAGGATCTTTTACCAGGTTTTAAAATGGGGATCACTATGGCTTCTGCCATTGAGTAGGATACACCTGCTCCCTCCATATTCGGTTGAATAGGCAAAGGAGACTTACTAGTGAATCCGCGCTCAAATGGCGAAGCAATTCATAGGAAATTCCATCAGGACCTGGACTAGTATTGTGGGCCGATGATAAGGCTCTCTTCAATTCAAACATGTCAAAGTCACAGTTATATGGTAAAGGTTGTCGGCACCTGAAGTTGATAGGTGTCCGCTCTAAACGATTCTTAGTCGCCTGGAATGCAGGGCTATATGAATCGGAGCTGGACACTAGCAAATGTTTTGCCAATCAAGCTGGCCACATCTAAAGGTGACGAATACAAAGCAGTAGAAGTTTCCAATATCGGAATGTTAAAATCCCGATAAAGGGGCCATTCGCTGCTTTGACCTTTCTCCATAACTGTTGACTGGTAGTTGACGATGTGATTGAAGACACATACTGGATCCAAGATTCTCTCTGGCATTGACGACGTATTCGACGAGCTAACGCTTTCGCACGTTTGAACGCTATGAGATTATCAGTTGTGGGGTACCTCCTGAAAATACCCCACGCCCTCCTTTGTTCCTTTTTGGCTTGTTGGCAGGAAGCGTTCCACCATGGTTTGCACAGCTTTCGAGGGGAATTGGATGTTTTGGGAATGGCTGCATCGGCAGCATTCCGAATAGCTTCAGTGACATTGAAGACTGCTTCAACAACTGCCCTGTTCTGGACCATTGTGCCTGTGATAATCGCTAACCGTGTGAATTTATCCCAGTCTGCGCGATGAAAATGATAAGTGGGGGGACGAAAACGTGTCCCCGCACCATTAACATGCGAGACTAGGAGAGGGAAATGATCGCTGTTGTGCAGATCGTTTGCAACCTCGAAATTCAACATCGGTAGCAGAGTTGGCGAACAGATGGCTAGATCGAGGGAGTGAAACGTCCTCGTGGGTGCATGGAAATACGTTTTCTCGTCGTTGTTCAGCAGACAGAGACAGTGAGCAGAAATCAACTGTTTAATCTGTCGCCCACGAGAATTTGTAACATCATGCCCCACAGAGGGCTGTGTCCGTTAAAGTCACCGAGCAGAAGAAATGGAGCTGGCAATTGACTGACTAAACGATTCAAATCCACTTGTGGCACAACATCGTTGGGTGGTAAATAAACACAACAGACTGTGACTAAAGAATGGATGTGAATCCGAACAGCCACAGCCTGTAATGATGTGTGCAGTGTGACGACATTACTGGGAAACAGATTAGACGTGAAGAGGCATACACCTCCGGTTGGAGATGTATCGCCATCTACATCCCGTCGTACACAATATAACCACGCACTTGCATTGTCATGGTACTCTTCAGAAATGTCTCCTGAAGAGCAACGCATGCGGGCTGGTACGTGGATATGATGGATTTGAGATCAGCAAGTCGAGTTCTTAGACCACGGCAGTTCCAGGAGATAAAGGTCATGAAGTCTTCGCACGTGCTCCTCGCAAGGAGCCAGAAGACGAAGGTCTGGGCGACAGATCGTCCATCAGACTTTCGTCGTTTGCGAGGCGTGAATGTCCATGACATCGTCTCCCATGTCGTGGAGATTTTTAGAGAGGTTCGACCTCTTTTTTTTTTTGTGGGATTGCACCCCCGATTCCTTTGATGCGTGTTTTCCTGTTCTTCTTATTATCGCGTGGAGGGGATACAGACTTAAGTGTATGCACGGCAACATTCTTCGGTGTTCATAGTTGCGGCTATCGCAGATGTTGGAGCCGTACTCGCGTCTACTTGAATGGCCGTTGATATGTATGTTTTTCTGGTCGCCGACGCATAGCTTTTTCCAGAAACTGGCGTGCGTGACGATACAACACGCCGAGCCTCCGGATACGAAATTTTATTTTTAATTTTGACGGCCGTGATCTCCTTTTCGAGTAGCCAGGTTGGACAAGAGCGAGAAAACGATGAATGATCGCCTTTGCAATTCACACATCGTTCCTTTGCTTTACAGTTTGCGCTATCATGGCCTACCTCTGCACATCTAGAGCAGGTTGGCTGGCCGCGGCAGTCTGTTTTAGAATGTCCAAATCTCTGGCACTGAAAGCATCGCAGCGGATTCGGGATGTATGGTCGGTCTGGGCATCGGATGTAGGCCATTTTTAACTGTCTGTGGAAGGTCAGGCGTAGAAAAGGTCAGGATGAGGTGCTTTGTGTTCAGCACCTGTCCATCCCGCCTTATCGTGATACGCCTAACATCACAGACGTTTGGGCCTTCATGTTCTCTTTGATTTCCTCAGTCGACACATTGAGAAAATCCGCTGGTGAAATGACGCCGCACGAAAAATTCAAAGTAGTATGAGGAGCCACGGTAACGTCTAAATGAATGAGCTTTGCAGATTTATAAGGGCGGTCGCCTGTTTCGTCGATGACGCTTCGAGGAACAAGTCCCCGGAGCGCATCTTACGAATCGATTTGACCTCCCCATTACTGCTAGTAAAAGCTTTCTCAATTAGAAAGGGTGAGACGTTGGTAAAAGTGTCGAGAGTTTTAACGATGAAAAACGAAACAAATCGCAAAATTTAAAAATGGTGCTCCACTGAAGGAGATTTCCGGCTGGGTTCCATAAGTGTATTTTTGTGTTCATTCCAGTACGCCTCCACCCACCATGGAGCCCAACAAGGGGAGGCAGCCCGCCGGTCATCTGACATGCGTCAGGCACGGCACTTACCTCAGAGGTGGTACTGGAGTATAGTATTACAGGTTCGGGATGTGATCCGCCAGTTCACCCAGGGCACTAACTGCAATACTAACCCTAAAGCAACCGTCTTTGGTATTCCAAAAGAACCCGTATTGGAATCCGCAGAACTAATCACTAGCCGATTGACAGGAGCGGGCTCACTCCTGCCTCCCGTCTACGGAGAAGCATGGGCCAAAGGGCACGCAACAGGAACCCCAGACTCCACTTTCCCCTGTACGGGTCGCCGCACACGGCAAACATGCGGGTCAGACTCAAAACTAGTCTTAACATTACGGAAAGCAAAAGTAAAAAATTCATTTCCTTTAAATACCCCAAAGAAATAAACCAAAATTAAAATAGTAGAAATAATTAAAACTCAAAATATCCAAAAGAAAATTAACCACAAAACAACCCCTAACTGAACTAAATATAACGTTAAATATGGACCTGTAATTTAAACACGAACTAAGCAAATATTTTTTGTTTTTTTTTTCTTTTCAAAATTCACTCGGGTACCTCGGGGACGTGGCCTCCCGTACTCACCCGAAAGTGAGCCCCTGAGGTGTCGAAGAAGGGCGAAAGATAACAGATGTTCCCAGGGAGTTCGACATCGCTCACAGCGTTGTTTCACGGCTGTGGAAGTCATTTAAAACTACTGGAATGTGTAGTAGACGGCACGGGGAGGTCGTGTTAGAAGTACGGCGCCTGCAGAAGACAGATATATCGTCCTATCAGCAAAAAGGAACAGGTGCACCACAGCTCAGCAGGTGGCAAATCAGTTTCTTGCTGCCTCAGGAAAGCAGATCTCTCGAAAACTGTTGCCAGACGTTTGAGGGGAGGAGGACTATACGCACGCAGACCTGTTGTGTGTGTCCCATTGACCAGACAGCACCGCACTGCCCGTTTGCAATGGTGTCGGGAGCATCACAATTGGACTGAACAGGACTGGGCATGCATACTATTCTCAGATGAGAGTAGGTTCAGTCTGTCATCGGATTGTAGACACCAACTGATCTGGCGCGAGAGTGGTACTTATCGTCCAGAAAATATCCAGGAAAAGGACTGATAACCGACATGCAGTATCATGGTGTGGGCCGGCATCATGATCAATGGCTGCACGCGCCTACATGTGGTTGCGAATGGGAATATGACGGGCCAACGATACATGGATGAAGTTCTACTTCCCTCATGTTCGTCTTTTCCGTGGTGCTGTCGGTGACAAATTTGTTTTTATGGACGACAACGCAACATGTCATCGAACACTCGCTGTTCAGGATTGTCTAGACAGCGTGGGTATTCAACGTCTCGTATGGCCAGCGCGTTCTCCAGATCTAAACCCCATTGAAAATGTGTGGGATGCTTTGGGGAGGCAAGTTGCTGGTCGAAACTATCCTCCGACTAACAAGAACACCCTCATCCGTGCACTCACAGAGGAATGGGATAAATTGCCTCTACAGCTGCTGGATAATGTTGTGCAAAGTATGGTACGACGTGTGGAATGTTGCATCACACTCCACGGTGGACATATCCCGTACTGATACCTTTCTTTAAGGTGCCTGCTGACTTTTAGATGCATTGTTCCATTTCTCCGTACGCAGATCAAATGAACATTTTTTTTTTTTTTTTTTTCTTTCAGATGTTTCACAGCTTTTGTACTTTCCAGAACAATAAATATTCTTTATTCTAATGTCTGAACCGTGTGGCAACTATATTTTATCCTACTAGGCCTCATGTCTCGCTTAATGTTATGCTACATAGCAATTTGTTATCCGTCCTTAGCAATTTTCCAGCAGTGTATAACGAACTTGAAATCATAATATAGAAGTAGATGTTGTAAAAAGTAGAAAATAATTAAAAGAGAAATCATAAATTCAAAAAATATAGAATCAATAAATTCGAAAAATTAAATTTAAAAAAAAAAAAAGAACCAAGTAATTAATAAATGCTGAAAAATGCGTACAGAAGATGGAAATGACAATGTTAAATGGATACAATATATATTTATAGCGCCATTTTTATAAATTGACTAATAATTTAAGAAAAGAGAAACTGGAAAAATTAAAAGGGGAAGTTGTATGTGTGAGAAAAAATTATCAAATTCTATTATTTATATTATTTTTATAAATATAAGTAAATGGGAAGTTCGCAAGATAATCATGTTCTCTTAAAAGCATATCTTCTGTTATAAATATTATGCTTTAAACTACGATTACCAATATTTAATTGTAACCTCCCCGGAAAAAATGCTTTGTTTAGGTAGAAATTGAATTTTGCTAAATTCAAAATAACCAGGACATTGCCATTCTTTGTAGGTAACTCCTTACCAAAAGCAGTTGCGGAAACTTAAGATTTTTTTTCATAAAAGCTGAATAATTGTGTGATATTATTCTAAGTTTAGATATATGTAAATACTTGAGGTCGGTGTCTCATGAGTTCGAGCCCTCATGTCATTGAGGATCCTACGAGCTGATGCCCATTAAATCTGTCACGGCTCAAAGTCCTCACATTGGCATGGTGCGGAAGTTGGTCGGTGCGGAGAGGGGGGTTGAAACTTCGTTACTCGACCATGGTTTAAAACTACGAGGTCCATCGCAAAATAGCCCTCATGTTGCTTTATTATGCGACAATAAAAAACCCTGACTTGTATATATTGTTACAAATTTTGCGTAAAAAATAGTGCAAAATAATTTGTATTGAGATGTGTATAACGCCTTTATCTTACTCTAAAAATAGATTTAATTTACGTTGAAATTGTAATATTCACAAGCAATGCCGTCTCTTACGTTATAAGTGATCCAATGGGAAATTGGCGAAATCTTGCCGATAGAGCCAAGTTGGCGTCATTTTGGTGACCATTTTGATGACGGCGATCTTGTTGGCGACCATTTTTGGTGAGTTCGGGACCCTCTGGATTCTTCTAGAAATCAGTAGAGAAATTCACTAATTTCAAGACCTATGACGCAAGCGAGACATTCTCGGACTATCCGCGAGGGATATAAAATTGAGAGATGCTCCCCAAAAGTCTGTCAGTCTGGTTTTGACTAGCGATCAGTTAATAATGCTTTGACTGTTGGAGCGATTAGTGATTACTTCGGCTGTTGAACGAGTGGTGGCTTGTGAATAATCTTCTATATACGTGTATTTTAGACTCCGATAATTGTGTGTGAGTGCTGTTAAAGGCGCGAAAACCTTCTGAGATTTATTTTGTGAATTTTGCTGCTGAATCCTGTATTTGAAGGATTGGATTTTCGACAATAAATTCTCATCGCTCTCAAAGAACTGTCTTGTTCTTCGCGACTGATCTGCATGAAATCCTCGAACCCTGGATCTACTTATCAATATTTATATAGTAAATAAAAATATATTACAGGTGTGTGAATTTCCTTTCCTACAACAGAACTTGGGAATCTTATTATATAGAGACTCTTGTCTCTGTAAGTTCAGCGGCGCTTTTTTCAATGGTTAACCACACTTATTTGTGGAAACACTGCTTAATTTAGCATATTTCGAGTTAGCACTTTAACATATTGTAACGGTGGCAAAATGTAGTTTTTATATAAATGTCCGTTCATTTTTTCAAAAAAAAAATGAAAAAAAATGGCAAACAAACAGAAATCCTTGTTCCTGATTTGTTTTTAATATTTTTTACTTATTACATATCATCAATAGTTTCACGACAGCATTACAAAAAAATTTACTTCTGTAAGCTTTTTTTTTCGCTTCCCAATTAAGAACTGGAATTTGAAATGTAAAAAAAAACAAGAAGTATCTGTTCCTGTCAGCTTCTGTTTCGGAATAGAAATTTTCGACTTTCAATTTTTTAGAACATCAAAACGGGTAGTTTAAAAGCAATTTTAAGGAACCTGTTTTAATATATTCAGAATAGAACAAAACAACACTAATTTAAAACCAGGCTAGATAATTTAAAAATATAAGAAGTGTTCTTGTGTGTGTGTGGCAAATTTAGAAAAGAATAAACTACATCAGCATTGGGAAATGTTAATCATTTTTAATTTAAATATTTTCTCTCCTTTAATCTTGTTCGAGAAAAAAATCAAAGCATGTTGTATTCAACTTTTATAAATGTTTTTTTTTTTTTTCTGATATTTTCAGGCTTTTATTTCAAAAAGGGGAATCAGATAAATTTTCAACATTGCCGAAAAAAAAAAGATGATTTTATTTACTTATGAATATAAATTATTTGCATATTTATTGAACTATAGATAATACGCTATTAAAATATTGATAATTACATACTAAAAATAAAAAAAATATATATAATATGAAGGATCACAACATTCAACAAATGCTACAAAATCTTGTGGTGTAGTAATGAAATGAGAAAAATCAAGTAGAAAACAAATAATTTATTTACATAACTTAAATATTATGAGAGTGGCTTTGTGATAGAAACACAAATTTATGAAATTTCTATATACGTTCAGATAAGGGAAATAAAACGTACAAATATGTTAGGGACATGGCTAAAATAAAGGAAGTAGAAGTTTAAATCGAAAAATTTTTATATATATAGTATTTTAAAATAAAATAAGTAGAGATAAATTGTAAATCCTACAAAGCAAAGAATCGATGAAAATGGAATAGAAATCCTATAAAAATCCTCCAAAATATAAGTAGGCATTTGACCAAAAGGGAAAACTATTATGTTTTTTAGAGCTGTCACTGAATTTTGGACATTGAAATAAGGTTAAGCTTGCTTTTTACAGGAACCTAATCTTCCCCGCAGCAGAAAATTTCGACATCAATATGCAATAAGAAGTGAAGTAAAATACTTGGAGAGAAAAATCACTAAAATAATAGCACGTGTAAAATTTTAGTACTATTTCCAGCTAACTATAAATGAATAGCTATTGAAAAAATGTATAATGTTACATGTTGAAACAAACAATTAAATCATCATTAAAATCATAACTTTCCAATTTTTTAATATCTAACAATAAAGTTAAAAGTAATGCGTTTTACTGAATAAACACAATGTGCATATTGGAATTACTACCTATAAAAAGTGTTCCCTATAGAGCTCTCAGTTTAACTATGGGGCCATTTACATGACTCTATAGTAATGCATAGTAAAAACTATCGTAACTGAATGGAATAATTTAAGAAAAAATTGATGAAAATATAATGACCTATTTGTGTGTGTATTTATTTTATAAATATATCTGAACAGAAAGCTATTTGAAAATTCAGATTGCAAGCAATATTTATAAAATTTATTAAAATTAATATATTTTTTTTTTTTTGATTCATCTGAAACTAAACTATCATTTCTTTGTACATAATTAATTACTAAATTTCTAAAAAGTAGAATTGTGTAAATTGCTATTAAAGTAAGGAACCTTATTATTTTTAAAAATAAAAGGCTTATCTTTTCTCATATATTAGTCTTTAAATAATTATTATCTATATTTAATTGTAGTTCTAAAAAGTTTGCTTTATGTAATTCAGAGATTATTCTAATTAATTTCAGAAACTAAGGATAAAAGCTTAAATCAGGAATGTAACTCAATTTATTATTTAAAATGACTAAATCATAGGTACATTTAAAAATATTATTTAATTTATTACCTATATTTTCAATTCCTGAAAAGGAAGCTATATATTTCCTAGACTCTCTATTACTTGCAGGCCCTTCTTGAGGGTGCCCTTTAATTTGACAGTAATAAAATTCATTTTAAAAAACAGAGATTTCTCCCAATACTAAATGAATAATTGTACTATGATTTTTCTTTTATTAATTTATTTTCAGAATATTTGACATAAGTTCGTTCGAGAATTTTAATCATATCCTCTTTATCTATAGAATTAAACAGAACTTAAAAAATCATATATGTGAATATATATACACTGGTGTGCAAAAATTAAGGACGAAGTCGAAAAATTAGCATATCAGCTGAACGAAGAGGCAGAGCGGACAGAAAGACCAATCAGGAGATTAAGTAAGGTGATGTACGGTAGCACATGCGCAGATATGCAAGGTAGACGTAATGGGGAGTGTCTGAGTAGTATAAAGCATGTTGTCGGTGTAAGATCAGTATTTCTGGCAAAGATTGCACGCCGTCATAGCAGATTAAAATCACACCGAGTTGCTGCCTCGAGAAATGGCGAATAATGAATCTGTTAGAAGACATCTGGATGCTTTTACCTGAGGTCGAATCATTGGGAAGTTGGAGGAAGGCCGTAGTGTGACAAGTGGCTGCAGAGTTCGGAATTGCTCACAGCATCGTTCACGACATTGGAGACAATTTCAAACTACAGGAACAGTAGTTATCTGGGGTTTCAGTAGTGGTCGTCCACGAGGAACCACACCCGCAATGACCCAAATTGGTACATTGTCTTACAGGCCAGAAAAACAGGCGGCAGACAGTGGGAGAAATCGCTAGACACACGACACAGGCGACTGGACGCCGATATCGCGTTTTACCGTGGCCAGAAGACTGCACGGTGGTGGTCTGTTTGCACGATGCCCTGTACACGGTGTGTACCTTTAACGCCTGCCCATCGGAGAAGGCGTTCTCTGCAGTCCGGGAACACCGGAATTGGAGGATATAATGAATGGGGACGAGTACTCTTTACAGATGAGGAGCAGATTCAGTTTGAGTAGCCATTCTCATCGCGCTACTCATCTGGAGAGAGCGCGGGAAGCCGCGTGAGTGAGTGAGTGAGTGTTGGGTTTTAT
>BMAU01000441.1:0-102465 GCA_019973935.1 Trichonephila clavipes
AAAAATAACCTAAATCACCAGGGGGCGCTGGCATCGTGAGGGAAAGGGAAAATTTCAATCGTTACCAAAAGGGAAAAATTTTGTACATTGTTTTCCAGTTTAGCATAGCGAGTATGTGTCATTTTATTTTTAAAAAGGATATTTCCTTTGTATTTAGCTGTAAGTAATTTTTCATTATTTAACGATTATTAATGAACATCAACATTGTTTTAAAAACTAATTTCAGATTGATTTTTACAAAATATTAATTAATAATTTAAATAAAAAAAAAACCCGCGTATTTTCTTAGAACTTATGGATGAATTCAGATTGATTTATTTTCTTCTGCAAATCGAAAGCAATTCAATATGTATTTCGACAGGAACTAATTGAATTTAGTGTCAAACATGTAGCAATCTACTATCAAGGAGATACAATCCATAGTAATAATAATTTTGTATTTCAGGTCAGTAGTGTGTCCATTTTTTATTTGAAAAGCAAATTTTCTTTTGTTAGCGGTAAGTAATTTGTTTTTCATTATTTAACGATTATTATTTTTACATCAACATTGTTTAAAAAATTAATTCCTTATTGCTTATTGCAGAGAATAATGAATAATTTTCTTGTAAAATAAAAACCACGTTTTGTTTGGGGGTAAGGAGGAATTCAGATAGATTTTAGTTTCAAACATGCAGTAATTTTTAATCAAGAAAATTTAATCCAATTCTAATAGTAATTCTATTTTATCTTTTTTTCAGTATTAAAGGATAGTTGAAGGAATACTTTGTGGGTATCGAGAATAAATACTTATTTTTATTACATAAATTTGTGTGTTTTCATTATCTATTGTTCTTTATTTTCTTAAAAATATATATTACTTTCAAAATTTAGTAATGGATAGCTTTAAATGTGTTGAATGTGATAAGACCTTCTCTACAGTTTCGAACTTAAATCGACATGCAAAATTGATTCATAATAAGGTAAGTACAATTAAACAGGTAAGATGTATTCTTTGCAATGTAGAACTCATTTCTAAAAAGGCCTTGGAGGATCACATTGATTTGGTACATAATATTACAATAGAAAAGGATACTCGTACATTTGACACTTTTCAAGATTTCAAGTTGTGGAAAGAAAGCATTGAGAAGCAAACTAGTTCCTTGTATGTGAAGAATACTGCAAGTAAATCAGGGAAATCTGGTGGGAAAATGACCTACTTTTACTGTCATCGCAATGGTTTTTATAATGCAAGGGGTGATATGAAGAGAAATATGAAAATAGCTGGTAGCAACAAGATTAGTGGAAAATGCCCTTCAAAGATGAAAGTATATGAAGACATTGAAAGCAAAGTGACTGTGGAATTCACAAAAACCCATGTAGGACATGGGATAGATTTGGGACGGATGAAAATAACTAGAGAAGATAAAGAAGATATAGCGAAAAAACTAGAAAATAAAATCCCTGTCGAAGCTATCTTGGATGATATTAGAAATTCTATTAATCAGAAACTAGAAAGAATTCATTTAATAACACGGCAAGATATAAAAAATATTAAAGAAGAATACAATATAAGCTCTGATGGTATTTTGGATTCAAATGATGTGGTAAGTGTTAACAAGTGGGTTGAAGGCCTGAAAAACAGAAGATTCTCCTATAGTTCTCTTCAAGGACCAGAACATTTTTGACGAAAATTTATACCCTGGTATGAAAGCTGAAGATTTTCTTCTTGTAATTATGAATGCTTCGCAAAAAGATATGTTAAAATTTTATGGAAACGATACTAAATGCTTGGATTTTACACATGGAATGAATGCGTATGGGTTTGATTTAGCAACACTATTAGTTTTGGATGATAAGAGAGAAGGATTTCCAGCAGCATTCATTTTAAGCAATCGACAAGATTCTACAGCGTTAACTCTGGCATCCCTTAAGCTTCTTTAGAAACTAATAGAAACCTTGTTGCATCAATAAATATCAAGTTTTATTCCTTTCCTCACATTCGCATTACTACTATAGCATTACTTTTCGGATTCTTACTGTTCAATTATATAGGATTTGAAGGATATGTTGCGTTAATGTTCAATCAGGATGTAATCAGATAAAACTTAACAACTTTAACTTTATTGTAGACACATGTTCTAAATCATCTGCCAGTGTTGAGAGAGAGAGAGATTACCCATGAGCACAACGTATATATATACTGCAACCCTAGCGGAGAAACTAGATGTACACTTCATTGTAAGGTGCTACCATCTAGTGAGTTAAAATATAGGATATGCTACAATAGTATCCCCCCAGTGATGGAGAGAATCGAAAGAACGATATATGACATGCTCATGAGCAAAATCTCAAATACAATTATTTGAAATATGCTTGAAAATTACATTGAAAAGAAAATTATATATACATATGCTTGAAATTACGTTGTAAGAAAATATAATATGCATACAGATATTTGAAATTACATTACATAAATATACATATGAAAAGGTATGAAAATCATAAGATATGAAAAGTCAAACAAATTTCCTAGAAAAAAATATATATGTCCATCTGGTACTTGAATAGTTTATTTAATTTCAGTTATTAGTCTCTGAGGAAATCTAACCCGTCTACCTGATTTGGTAGTTTGCATGTTTGTTGTCACTGGATGGCGATGTGATGATTCTGCACTAATGATAGGATCAGGAATGGTATCGGGCAAATCCTTGAACACAAATGCTGGTTTAACTCTATCAAGTGACACACAACTTTTCTTTCCATTTATTTTAATGGTTATGTGCTTGTCATTCCTTGATAGAACTTCGTGTGGCCCTGTGTAAGGCTGAGACAATGATGGGGAAACTTTGTCAACACGGAGGAACACATGAGAACAGTCATCCAATTTAGGGTGCACAAAAATTTTTGAAAATCCATGAGTGGATGTTGACAAGGGTTTTAAATTATTCATGTGGTTTTTCAACTGTTGCACAAATCCGTAGTCTAGTGGCATTGAAGATGTGTCAGTGCATATCTCGGCTGGTAATCTGAGGGAAACACCATACACTAATTCTGCACTTGAAGCATTGATGTCGGGTTTCACAGCTACTCGCAAGCCAAGAAGAACTGCAGGTAGGGTCTCAGTCCACTTGATATTCTCATGAGCCATTAAGGCGCTCTTTAGCACTCTATGTAAACGTTCCACTAAACCGTTTGCTTGTGGGTGGTATGATGTGGTCCTGATGCGGTTTGTGCCCAGGAATTTCGTTAATTCTTTGAAAAGAGCAGCTTCAAATTGTCGGCCTTGGTCAGTCGTTAGGTAAACTGGGCAACCAAATCTAGAGATCCAAGTGTCAAAAATGGCACGAGAAACTGTTTCTGCAGTAATGTTCTCTATGGCTACTGCTTCTGGCCACCTAGTGAATCGATCGACAATTGTTAAGCAAAAAGATTTTCCTTCTGATGATGGTAAAGGACCTATCAAATCCACATGAATGTGTGAAAATCTTGCATCAGGTAAGGCGAAAGTGCCCAGAGGTGTCTTCGTGTGTCTGTGCACTTTTGAACGTTGACAAGCAATACAATTCTGGACCCAATCTTTCACTGTTTTCCGCATGTTTGGCCAAACATATCTGGATGCGATGAGTTGGAAAGATGCTGCAACACCAGGGTGAGCTAAGTTGTGAAAATGCTCAAATATGGTCCTACGAAAATTATGTGGTACAAATGGTCTGGGAGAGCCAGTGGAAGTATCACAGATAAGTTCAGTGGCTGATACTGGAGATGGCACACGTTTAAAGACAAGGGAAGATTTCTCGTCATTTTGGAAACTTTGTAATTCGTTGTCTTCTAGTTGAGCCTTTGAAAGTGCCTCGAAATCTAAAAATGAATTGGATATTTGATTCACTTCAATTCTTGAAAGTGCATCAGCGACTGCGTTGTGGGTACCATTTATATGACGAACATCGGTACTGAATTGAGATATGAAATCTAGATGTCGCCATTGCCGTGGACTGCACTTGTCAGGATTTTGCATAAAGGCATACATGAGAGGCTTCTGGTCTGTGTAGATTATGAAGTCTCTTCCTTCGAGCATGTGACGAAAACGTTTGACCGAAATATATATTGCCAGGAGTTCTCTGTCATATGTGGACCATTTCTGCTGACTTTTCGAGAGTTTCACTGACAAAAAGGCAACCGGTTCCCAATTGTTTTGGCAAAGTTGCATAAGAGAACCACCTACGGCTTTTTCACTCGCATCAGTCCAAAGGCTTAATTTTGCACCTGGAATGGGATGTCGAAGAAGAGTTGCGTCAGCTAAAGCGTTTTTGGCATCATTAAATGCCTGCTCTGCCTCCTCAGTCCATTGAATTGAGTCACGCAAATTTTTACAGGAAACTTTTTTAGACTTTTTAAAATTTTTAATTCCTTCCAAAAATTTATTTAGTGGGGCTAATAAATGAGCAGCTTTGGGAACAAAACGTCGATAAAAATTAAATAACCCGAGGAAACGTCTTAATTGCGTGAGTGTAGTAGGTTGAGGAAAATTTAAAATGCAATCGACGCGATCCGACAAGGGTTCTATTCCTGATTCAGATACTTTAAAGCCTAAGAATTTTATTGTAGTTACACCGAAAATGCATTTAGAGGGCTTTAAAGATAGTCCATATTGTTGTAAGCGTGTGAATAAAATTTGTAAATGTTGTAAATGTTCTTCGGGTGAAGAAGACGCGACCAGAATGTCATCTACAAAAGCGAACACAAATGGAAGATTTCGCAAGACTTCATCTATGAATCGTTGAAATTTAGCAGCGGCATTGCAAAGACCAAACTGCATCCGAGTGCTTTCAAATAACCCAAAAGGTGTGATGATTGCACTTTTATGTACATCATCTGGGTTAATTGGAATTTGATGATATGCCTTCACGAGATCAATGTGAGAATAAATTTTTGTACCGTGAAGATTAGAAGTAAAATCTAAAATATTGGGAACGCTATAATTATCTTTAATAGTTTGAGCATTGAGTGCACGGTAATCGCCGACTGGTCTCCACTCTGTGCTGTCTTTTTTAGGAACCATATGTAAAGGTGAGGCATAATTACTTTTGGAAGGTCGCATATGACCTAGAGTAATCATGTTCTCAAATTCCGCTTTTGCGATGCGGAGACGATCGGGAGCGAGGCGGCGAGCTTTAGCTGTTACAGGTCGACTATTTGTTTCGATGTAATGGACTACGGAATGTTTAATTTCTTGATCAGGCCGGGGAGGTTTTGTGATGTCAGGAAATTTTCTTAAAAGTTCATGATAAACACTATCTCCTGACACAGTTTTAATTGAATGAATTCTACTATTGCCTAAAATACAATGACATTTAATATTTGTCTCCGAGTCTAACAATGCTTGCTTACTTATATCCGGTACTAAACGGAAGTTGTACAAGAAATCAGCACCGATAATTGGGGTTGAAACGTTACCAACTAAAAATGTCCATTGGAAAATTCTCCTTAAGCCTAAATCCAAAGAAAGTGTTTGAGTTGTGTATACGTGTATGGGTGATGTATTGGCGGCAGAAAGTGTCATTTGTGAATTATTTTGCCTTTGTGTTTTTGTTGCTGGAATTATGGACACATCAGATCCCGTGTCAATTAAAAATGTGACATTAGTACGTCTATCTCGAATAAAAAGGCGACGAGAATTTCTTGGCAAGGCAGTAGTCGCCATTATACCTAACCGGACTCGTTTTTTGAGAATTTACATGGAGGGTGACATTTTTGAGCTGCTGAGCCAAATTTGTAATGGTACCAGCACTGCTCGTATGTTTTTGATTTAGAGCGATTACGTTTACGAAATGGGAGATTACGATTACGACTACGACTTCTGCTACGCGAAATTTCATCAATGCGCAAATTTAATTTTTTTATTTCTTCAAGTACATGGCTTTCAATGGAATTTTTGTCTGAGGAAACGGAACAGGCACTTACCGCAATTGGAGTCACCTCCATGACTCGATCGGCTACTTCGGCAGCTTTCTCCAATGTCAGCGGGCTTATAGCTGCAAAAATGGATTGTACACGAGTGGGCAGATGCTGCTGAAAAAGTTCAAGCATGAGGTCATCCGGAACGCTATGAGATTCCGCGCGCCTCCTCATGACGCGCAATAGTTCGCTGGGACGTCTATCTCCGAGTTCTTCTCCGATGAGTAATTTCCTGATTTCTTGATGGGATGATTCACCGCTTCTTTTTATTAGCTCCATTCTTGCTTTTTCGTAAGGCTCCACAGGGTCGGGATTCATAATGACGTCACGAATGATGGTTGCGGCTTCCGGTGGTAAATGTGCGATGATGTAATTAAATTTTGTTTTGCTGTCTGTTATTGCCTTGGGACAGCCAAGTTGGAATGTGCTATCGCACATTGTGAACCAGAGAGCAGGATCGTGAAAGTTATATGCCGGTATCTTAACGGCGCCTACGTCATTCATTTTGAAGCTTACACGTGGTTACCAGTTCTTACGCAATATTTAGCTATTTCGTGAAAATTTTAAAAATAAAGCATTATTTTAATGCCATAATATCTTATTCATGCAGGTCACCATTGAAGGATATGTTGCGTTAATGTTCAATCAGGATGTAATCAGATAAAACTTAACAACTTTAACTTTATTGTAGACACATGTTCTAAATCATCTGCCAGTGTTGAGAGAGAGAGAGATTACCCATGAGCACAACGTATATATATACTGCAACCCTAGCGGAGAAACTAGATGTACACTTCATTGTAAGGTGCTACCATCTAGTGAGTTAAAATATAGGATATGCTACAGATTCTTCCTGCGACTCAATCATCTAGGATTCTTCCTGCGACTCAATCATCTAGGATTCTTCCTATACACAAAAATCCCTTTTTCCCCTATCGAAAAATCCCTATTTTCTCTTGGATTTTACTGCCCCCAACGCTATGTGGGTTCCAACGACATCAGCGCCCCCATAGTAAGCTTTACGTTAGAACTTGTCCATAGCGAATATACCTAAAATTTAAAAATTGCAGCTTGAAAGTATGGGTGTGCGTTATATGCCGGACCTTAGAGTTTTTTTTATCTTTCTCCAATGAATCTAAATTAAATTAATATATAGTTTTTTATGGTACTTATATTTTTTCTTTAGTCAGCTATTTACCTAAAATCAAATACATCGCCGAATACTGCAATATGCATTCAATAAGGGAAGAATATTCTATGCCTGTTTGTGCACAATAATAATACTTTTTTGCACATGGTGGTGAATTTTTCCACGAAATAGTTATTGTATTTTTTAATAGTTGGGGCAATAACATTAGACTCACAAAATATCTATTTTGTGTAATTTCAAAATTTTATTAGGTTTTACTGTGAAATAAAAATGGAAAAATTAAGATTTTCTGATGTATATTTTGATATTTTTGTATTATCACAACCATATTGGCAACATTAGCACTTAATTGCCAATTCACCGTGTATGATGCGAACAAAATCGGGGTTGATATACACTGCTGGACAATTGCTGAGGACGGATCACAAATTGCTATGTAGCATAACATTAAGCGAGACATGAGGCCTAGTAGGATTAAATATAGTTGCCACACTGTTCAGACATTAGAATAAAGAATATTTATTGTTCTGGAAAGTACAAAAGCTGTGAAACATCTGAAAGAAAAAAAAAATGTTCATTTGATCTGCGTACGGAGAAATGGAACAATGCATCTAAAAGTCAGCAGGCACCTTAAAGAAAGGTATCAGTACGGGATATGTCCACCGTGGAGTGTGATGCAACATTCCACACGTCGTACCATACTTTGCACAACATTATCCAGCAGCTGTTGAGGCAATTTATCCCATTCCTCTGTGAGTGCACGGATGAGGGTGTTCTTGTTTGTCGGAGGATAGTTTCGACCAGCAACTTGCCTCCCCAAAGCATCCCACACATTTTCAATGGGGTTTAGATCTGAAGAACGCGCTGGCCATACGAGACGTTGAATACCCTCGCTGTCTAGACAATCCTGAACAGCGAGTGTTCGATGACATGTTGCGTTGTCGTCCATAAAAACAAATTTATCACCCACAGCACCACGGAAAAGACGAACATGAGGAAGTAGAACTTCATCAATGTATCGTTGGCCCGTCATAGTCCCATTCGCAACCACATGTAGGCGCTTGCGGCCATTGATCATGATGCCGGCCCACACCATGATACTGCATGTCGGATTTCGGTCCTTTTCCTGGATATTTTCTGGACGATAAGCAGTACCACTCTCGCGCCAGATCAGTTGGCGTCTACAATCCGATGACAAACTGAACCTACTCTCATCTGAGAATAGTACGCATGCCCAGTCCTGTTCAGTCCAATTGTGATGCTCACGACACCATTGCAAACGAGCAGTATGGTGCTGTCTGGTCAATGGGACACACACAACAGGTCTGCGTGCTTATAGTCCTCCTCCCCTCAAACGTCTGGCAACAGTTTTTCGGGAGATCTGCTTTCCTGAGGCACCAAGAAACTGATTTGCCACCTGCTGAGCTGAGCTGTGGTACGCCTGTTCCTTTTTTGCTGATAGGACGATATATCTGTCTTCTGCAGGCGTCGTACTTCTCACACGACCTCCCCGTGCCGTCTACTACACATTCCAGTAGTTTTAAATGACTTCCACAGCCGTGAAACAACGCTGTGAGCGATGTCAAACTCCCTGGCAACATCTGTTATTTTTCGCCCTTCTTCGATCTTTCCAATAATTCGGCCACGCATAAAATCATCTATGTGATGTCGGGAAGACATGCCCAAAATTTTAAGTTCGTCTATTAAATCTTTCCTGTAAAACTTTGACTTGAAACAACAACTGTCCACACGCGTCAAAACCTTTAAAGCTCTTATGAACGCTATCACGTGATGAACAGGCTTGGAAAAAAAATTTGCATACTCATACTTCTTCTTACTAATACCCCGCACTTATTCTAATTTTCCACATTTTGCTTCCTTTCATTTTGTGGTTGCTATGGATGATAGTGTTATCCGTCCTTAGCAATTGTCCAGCAGTGTAGTTGCAACAGTACCCAAGTACCTTTGTTTACACCTTTTTTGGGTGATTTTATCAAAAAGATAATTTGTTAATTATAATTGGTTTTTCATAGCTTTTTATCATTTAAGTTTGTTCTAGCTAGCTGTATCCAATCACGTTTTCCTGTGGCTCAGTCTGGTTAAAAAGAAAGAAAAGAGAAAGCACACATTTCTAATATCTTTAACTGCTTGCACTTGAGGTATGATTTTTTTATAAAAAAAAATGTGGAAATATACATTAACAAAACTTTTCGAAACATATTTTATTTGTAATTTTTTTGTTAACAGAATACTCCCAAGTTATTATGGTTTTTTTGTCATGATATGAATCTAAAATTATTTGCATTGTCTTCATAGAAGAGGTGCCAAGTTTGAAAACAAATTTAAAATGACTCTTCTTGAGGTGAAAGGGTTAATTTTACAATGCTTATGAGTAGACATTTTTTGTTGCTTCATTATCTGTATATATACAGAAATTGTCTGCTGTGCCTACTTTAGAGCAGTAATTGCCATTTTTCAACACTTCATGAATCACTTAATGTATAACTTTATAATTAGCTTTTCACTATTAGGATTGACCTCTATGTGGTGGAGCGCTATAGCTATATTTACATCTTTATTTAATCTTCTATGCCTTGAAAATAAGCTTCATGAAAAGCAACAATCAACATACTGAAGTGTTTTGCCAACAAATTTCCAAAAATTGGTTGAGGTTACCAAAAATCGCTAACCTCAGGAATTTGTTTTTTTGTTTAGTTATTTTGGCAACTAAAAGCTTTTAGTAAAGAATAGTTCGTGTTCCGTAATATGTTATTTTGTTGTTCATCTTTTTTTAAACAGAATCTTCATAAAAGTATAAATTATTTCCCAATTTTTCTGCATACCGTCCAAAATTTTTCACGCATCACCAATTGGTGACTGCTGCTTTGTAACACATATCAGTAATTATGTATTAGCATCACTGTAGCAAAATTGGTGCCATGTGTATCGCACCTTAATATCTAAACAATAAAGATTCTAACATTTTTTTTATGAAGAAAGAAATGGAGAAAAAATGTTGCGATTTGCATGGCGGCAATTTGGCTGCGGTGATGCTAATATTTAAGTACACCAGTGCTTCTCAAACTTTCAATACTGGCGCCCCCCTTTTCAATCACAATTTTTATCGCGCCTCCCTTATACATTAATAATGCACTAAATGCAATAATAAGGCACTTTGACGCTAAAGCTACAAAACGAGATCTTAATTATAAACCATACAAATTAATAGCATAAGTATTAAGTTTTCAATACTACCTTTAAGCAAAAAAATAAATTAAGTAAGTAATAGGATAATTATGTTATTTTTCCTTTCTCTAATTTTTAAAATGAACATATTGCAAAATACGGTAACTGCTTAGAAGACAAAATATGAATATCTGCTAAATATAGAAAAAGAACTCAGAGGGTCAATTTCTAATCATAAGCATTCCTTATAAAAACTTTGCTTTGCAAGACAAGCCCATGGAAGTCGTTAATAATTATCAAACTTGTTCTTAATTTAGTATTAATTAATTAATTACAAAATACTCTGTGCAGCACTGATACATTAAAAGTATACCGACCGAAGTACCCGCTCTTTGCAGAAGTTCATTTATAAGAAAATAAAACATTCTTGATATAATAGCTGTATTGCAAGAAGAGTAGATGCGCGACAAAATGTTTACAAAAATGTATATAAAATGTTTTTTTTTTTAAAAAAATGATTGCTCAAATTATAATTAGCTTTAAGCGAATTTTAATTTTAAGCCTCACAGAATTAGCATTTATAATTGATGTTAAATAATGAACAATAATATAAAATTCCGATTAAGAATAGTTGTATTATTTTTAATATTTAAAGCGAAAAAATTTCAACATGTTTTAACCCGGGAGCAGACGCGCACTCGATACGGTCGAGCGAGGTTATTGAGTCACCCAACTCCTTTTTTTTTAATAATTATTTTATTGTACACGATACAAATCGTTATTCCAGTGAATAATTTAATTAAGATAAAGTTTACTTACCTACTTTCAAGGACTTTTCAATTTTTCTTTGGTAACAAATAAACAGTTTTGCCAGAATTAACAATTTCGTGATCTGTGCGTCCCGCGCGACCACTTCCGGGTAAAAAGTGTTTTCATTATGATATTATGTATATTACTGCTAAAAACAATTGTTATGCTTTATATGTTTGAAAATACTCATCTTGGTCTAAATCAAAGTGTGTGCTCTCCGTGGTTTTCCAAATATCATAAAACTGTTTTGCATGGAAAAAAGCGCAACAGAGAAATATATTACTTACAACTTCCTTAAATAAGAAATAAACACATGAGAGGGGTCATAACTAACTGTACCAATAACTTAGAAGGTCAAACAAATTACATCTATAATGTGCAATATTTCAAAAATAATGACAGTGATGAATTTTTTATGTTCCTAAATTTTTTCGATTCTGGATCTGGGATTTGTTTTTTCTCTAAAAGAGTAGAATGTTAGTTTTAAAAAGGAAAACGCGTAATAAAAACTCTCTCATCATGAGATTACAGCAAGTTAAATAAAATATTTTTTATTTGGTTATAGGATCAAAGATAGCTAATTAAGTATTGAAGAATTTTTTTTTTGATCATTTAATATCGCCTATAACTTATATCAGTGTAAAAGTGCATTTTTTCTTATGTCTGAAAGTATTTTGTTTTAATTCATTCCAGTAAATTAATTATTTTTTAAAATCTTTTATTTTCGATATGCTCGCGCCCCCCTTGTAAGGTTATCGCGCCCCCCCAGGGGGGCGTGCCCCACAGTTTGAGAAACACTGAAGTACACAGATAACAAATAATTGTCATGTGAAAAGCTGTCTGTGTCTAGATATAAGCCACTCTGTTTTAAAGATAGGCCCTTAACTTTGTTGATAACAATTGCTAATGCTAATCGAATTGTGAATTGCAAAAATACTCCATCATTATCAACGCTTTGTCGTAGTTTTCTGCTGCAAAATCCGTGTTTATGTTGGAATTTTCCTGGCGTATTCGATTAAAAATACCTTCAGCCTCTCATTGCGTTGAATTTCAGCTGTGTCAATTGATGCACATTTAAAGTTAAATATTTCATTAGCATTTTTTATTTTTTCCTTTTCTTTTTGTTCCTGATTTTGCTTTTTTTTAATGTTTTGCAATTTTATATGTTTTTTTTTAATTTTCTTTTCTTTTTAAGTGCAGTCAATTGACTTCACTACATAAAAATAAAGCCCTGCGGGAAATCAAACTTAGGTTGTCATACTTGCAAGGCAAAAGTACTACAATGAGTGTAATTGCACATCAAACTGAGAAAGAATGGATATCAGCAAACGAGAAAAGCAGACAAAGAATGTCACAAACACAGGCTGAGGGCGCAGCTGAGCAACATGCAGACAGACTTGAGGATGCACATTTGCGAGCACATCATTCGTGTTTTACAACATCAGAAAGATATTAACCAGAAACAGCACATCTGCATCAAACATGATTTTGTGGTGAGCAATCACACAATAACGGTCAACTTGCATCCCGGTACAACCCAGTGGAAGATTCTAGGTTCAGGCAGCATGTTCTCATTTACAAAATGATGGAAGTGTATCCTTATTGCAATGTTCTGGACTTTAAGGGAGAAACCAAAGGAATGTTTTGTACCACTGAAAAAATTATACTGCCTCAACTCTGAGAACAGAGCCATTACAAATTTTGCTTGCTAGATATACTGCAGAATCAAAACATTTCCTATATAACATCAGGAATACAATTCATGTTTCCAAGTGACATTGTTTGGATAAATGTGCATTTGTAAACACACCTCTGATTTAATAAAGATCCATAACCATTGTAAAACTAACCCAATTCCCTCAATGAATCCAGACTGGAGCCTTTTAAAATTTATGTTCAAACTTGAGGTCGCCACTTTAAAGACAATGTAAATAAATTTAGGTTCATAACATGACATAAAGACAAAAATAAGCTGTAATTACTTCAAGCATTTGGTTAACAAATTATAAATATCAGTTTAGGAAAGTTTTTTGTATTTATATTTATACATTTTTTTTAAAAGATCATACCTGCAATGCAAATGATTTAACATACTTAAAATATGTCCTTTCTGTTTAATAAGACTGAGCCACAGCAACGTGTGGCAGGGTACAGCTAGTTTTATATAAATTTTTTAATTATAATACACTGCTGTTTGTAAAAAAATGCAACACCATGATGGAATCATCAGAATTAAAAGAACTTTGCAGCAAATATCAATTATAGGATGTTACGGAAAAATAGTATTTCAGAGCCAACGCGCACGCGTGCCGTTCGCAGGGCCTTCTGAACCGATGCTGAAAGCATATAAATAGATAGGTGTAGTGAGACGTTGAAAATAGTTAATGATTATTTGTTAGTGGCGAATGTTTAGTGAGAACTAAGTATGGCTCCCCGACGAAATAAGGAGAAATTCCAACAACTTACTGAGTTTGAACAGGGTAAGATTATCGACCTTCCAGAAGGAGAATTTTCCTATCACGCAGTATAGGAGCTTGTGTGCAGCGGAAGAGTTCCACAGTGATGCGAGTTTTGGAAGCAGTGGAGCAACAAGCACCGAACATCTCGAAACACTGGCAGTGGACAACGGAAATTGACGTCAGTGCGAGAAGATCGACACCTGCTCTGCATGGCAAAGAAGGACTGTGCAACTTCCTCCAAGCAGTTGGCAGCATGTTGGTCTACTGCTACAGGCGTCAGCTTCGTCAATTCGCCGACGTCTGCTGCACCGTGGATTGTTTGGCAAGGGTGACTTTATACAGGATCCCCCTCACGGTAAACCATCAATGACTGCGTCTGCAATGGGCTCATAAGCACAGTACCTGGCAAGCTGATTGGCACCAAGTGGTCTTTTCAGACGAATAACGCTTTACTTTGTGGGACCCTGATGGGCCCTTTCATGTTAGACGCTATTACGGTGAAAAATGCCTTTCAGAGTGCATTATCAAACGACATAGTGACTTAACACCCGGAGTTATGGTTTGGGCTCTGATTTTGTATCATGGATGCTCCAATGTGATATGAATTGAGGGTAATCTCTATATCAACAGGTACATTCGTAAAGTGCTTAAGCCCGAAGTCTTTCCCTTCTTTTAAGGGGGGCATCCCTGGAACTAACTTTCAGCAGGATAATGCAACCCCACATGCTGCAAGGACTGTTCGAGACTTTTGTTCAAACCAACATATGTGACTTCTTCCTTGGACGGCTTCATCGGGTGTGTCGCCTATGGAGCACGTCTGAGATTTGGTTGGTCGGCGTCTCGCTTGTAATCCACAATCAGCAGCTTCAAAAGACGAACTTATGCTGTGCATACAAGAAATATGGAATTTTCTTCAACAAGCAGACATTCAAAATCTGTTTGACTCCATGCCTCTTCGTATAGCAGCACTTATTTCAACGTGTGGTGGCTACATCAAATACTCATTTCGGACACTTAATAATGTGTTTTTGCTTTGAAAATTTCGCCATTTATTTGTACCCATACAAGTCGTTTATGCAGTGGATTTTATTTTATTCTGATGATTCTTTCATGGTGTTGTATTTTTTACAAACCTTAGTAATTTATTATAATACTTATATATTGAGGTTTTAAAGTCATCTACTTGTATAAGAATAAAAAGTAAAATATTAATAAAAATGTAAATGACATTTGAAGTGCAATACTTTATTTTTTTGGTCTGCTAATGGGTTCTGATTACAACAAAATACTTTAACAAATAATAAACAAGCAAGATATTACCTTTGAAATAAAAATAGACATTTTATAATTAGAAAAGCAAAATAATAGTATTTACTCCGAAAATATAATCTAATAAAAAAGTACTAAAGCGTAAATCTCGTGAAACGAAATGTATATAAATCAGTCTTTTTACAAAGAAGCTTAATAATTAATTATAAAATAATGGTTCTGGCTTTCTGAGAAGTAAATTTTAAATATTTTTGATGAAATCAATTTTTCCAGAGATTTCGGATTCAACAGGGAGTGTGTCAAAATCTGAAAGCCTTTTTTTGTCGTTTTCCAATAAACTACCAGAAAAATTCTATAAAATATACCTTACCATTAGAAGTGCTCCCACATCAAATTACAAACGTTATTTGTTCTTTGTGACTAATATCGGGAATAGATTTGGCTAAAATATCAAGAATTTCATTCTGTTGCCCTAAGTAGTGTGGAAAACGTGTTTTGTTATTTTTGCATTTACTGAAATTATTAAGGTATTCCTAAATAATTAGATCAAATTCGATCAATATCTAAACTGCTTTATATAAATTACCATTATTTCAAGTTCGAAACAGTTCCTCTGAAACCCAAATTTTGATTGGCAAAAAATTGTACCTCAGCAATCATTCTTTCAATGGTGGCACGCCATCGTTTTTTGTCTCGATTGTATATGTCGCAGGAAAATGAAAAATTAGGATTTTCATAAAATCCCTAAAGGATAGGATCAGTTCACGGGAGATTTTAAAATAACGTCTCTTTAAAGTCATTTCCATGATGAAAGTAAGTGACCTTATTAAGACTACACTGTACCCTTTTTCAAAAGACAGTTACAGTAAAAATAATTGATGTTTTATTTTTAGATTATATTATTAAGCTGATTCTGTAAGCAAAAAGTCAGTTTGACCAGCCATTATTTTACAATTTTAAAAAATTAGGAATTTTTGAAATATTTTCAAACTCTTATAAAATACTCAATTTTTAAAATTTTTTAGTAATTTTAAGTTATTTATAATTCTTAGATTATTACAAACAATATTTAGTATGGATTTGAAAATCTATTTATTCTCTTGTTGATTTTTAATAATTATTTTTCTAGAAAAACCTGGAAAAAACAGAACAATTTTTAAAATATCCACTTTAGCATTTTTTAGAAAAATAACTAGAGTTCTCAGCCCTAAATCCATTCTAACTTTTATAGAACATACATTTGGGAGTATATACAAAAAATTCAAGGCTCTACCTTGAACAGGAAAAAAACCTTATAGGGATTAGAAAACACTTATAACTTCAAAATTAAAAGTCTGAGAAAAACGCATTTAAAATTTGTAAAGTCATAAAAAAAAACTTATAATGCCCGTAAAACTCTAATTTTTTAATATGTTATTTTCCAATGTATGTTCTACATTTAAACACTATTTTTATTAAATATGACTGAAAATTATATTTTTAATTCAAAATATATTTTTGCTTAATATGGATAGCATTTGTTAAAACGTCAGTTTATTCAGCTTTATCTTAACCTAATATTTCACAAAATTTTTGAAACACGAAGCATTTATGTACAAAATAATAATGATACTAACTTAAGCTAAAAATAGTCAGGTTTGCTCATAAAATTTAATTTTTTTCTGTTTTAAATTGGGGCAGCTTAGGAAGTTTTAACTTTTGTCGTACGACTTTAAAATACTGAAATATAGTACAACAATATGTTTAATATAATGCAGTTTGGTACACCAAGGAATATTCAGTTATATCTGCAGCATTTGAATTCAGAGTACTTGTATTCGGAAGTCTAATTGCAGAATCAGCTGAGGATTGATTTTTAGATACATCATTTTCAGTAGTATTCCATCTCTTCGAAATATTGTTTCTCACAGAAACCCAGAACGCATTTGCCATGGCATTTTCTCTACAGTAAAAAATTAATGATAAAGCTTTTTAAGTTATATAAACTATTTTTAAAGCAAAAATTGGCCATGAAATTAATCTTTATTAATTAATTATGAGAACTCAAAAACTCAATTTGTAATCAAGCAGAAATGATTTTAGTATGAAAATTGGAATTAATAGCCATTTCAAACTAAAAGCTCAAAAATATTTTTAATTAATTCAACTTGAGTGTGAAAAAATGCTTTAAAAGGAAACCAAAACCATAGCTCATAAAACTTCAAATATCTTAAAAACTAATTTGCTGACAGATCTAAAATTTCGTGGCAAGCATCTTAATGATATGGGTCACCAAAACATGCAAAAAAATTTTTTTCGGTAAAAATGAAATTTTTAGGCTACTGTGTAGTGTTAAAGCCTGAACTGTTTCAGTGAAATGATAAAATAAACTATAGCCAGGATTTACATTGACAAAATGCTGTCCAGGGGAGGGGAAAGCCACCTGGGGGGTCGAGTCCTTGTACTTCCTAACCATACAGGTAGTATTATCGATCCCCTAAGTATCAACCCCATATTTTAAAAAAATGGCACCATAGGATTATCACATATTTTAGTGTGTAAGCCAGTGGTTCTCAAATTTTCAATATTCGCGATCCAATCTTCAATCATCGTTTTCATCGCGTCCCCCTCCACCTCCATACAGTAACAATATTTTGAATTCAGTAATACTATATTTTGACACTAAAGCTACAATATACGACTTTAACCTCTTATGTGCCGCCAACATATATAAATGTCTTGCTCAGCCACAGCATTAATTTTCTGGACGTATATATTCGTCTTTCTGAAGTACGACCTTTTCTCTGCATTGCTATTCATACAACTATCCCGAAGGCTTTTGAATGCAACAATACGAAGACCTTGATAGTATCTGCCAAGGATTTACTTATTTCAGAACATTTGATTATTTATTGCTTCCCGAAAAACCCACATCAAATTACGTGCGTCTACGTGGTAAACGGTGGCATTTGAGAACAAAAGGATTCACTATTAATTGACAGTTAAGGAATTAATTATAAACCGTACAAATTATCAGTATAAGTGTTAATACAAGCCCATGGGAACAAGTTATACCACCCCCAAGGGGAACGCGTCCCACAGTTTGAGAAACGCTGATGTAAGCAACGGAGAGGAAAGGTAATATACATAAAAAATATCAGCCTAATTATCTAATTATTTGTTAATTACTTTCAAATAAATAATTTGTATTTCTTTGACTATTGTTGTATTAGTTACTTCTACATTTAATAATGCACCATATTTGTTAAATAAACATCTTTAAACTCTTGAAGATATTGCTTCATCATTTTACTGAAACATGTCAAGGATTTGTTCAAATCTCTTACTTTTATCAGGGAAATGACCTTGAAGAGAAGTCGTTTTAATATATCTTATCTATTGATCTTCTCCCTAAGAGATATGATGAAACTACTAATTAAATCATCTTCCTGCGACATATATAAATCAGGGAAATGACGAATATTTATTTTGTTGTTCCGCGTCAATAGTACAATTTTTTCTCAGCTTTGACTTTAATTCGCAACACGATCTTATACAATTTAAGTGTTACAGTATTTTTTCATGGTTATAATAATAAAAAATGCATTTTATTTCTCTTTTCAATAAAATTCTATCTTTTAGATTACTGAAAAAATGTCATTTTGGAATATTTTCGATAATGTTTAAACATTAACACATACAATCTTATTTGGAAATATATTTATGATAATTCTAGTAAAGGTATCTCTTTTCAGATCGTAAAAGAAAGAACACATTGAAATAACTAACCTATTTCTGACATAATTCACAGTCTTTGGATATTCCGAAATTTTTTTTAAGAAAAGTCTTTTTGATACTTCTCTCAATCAAAAATAACACAATTACTTATAAGAATGTATTTATAATTGGAACATAGTAATACTACACTTGATGTATAAATATAGACTGGAAAAAATACATGCGTTGTATTGACTTAGCATGATTATTCAAACTTGTGATTATCTATCCATTGGGTTCTTGGGGCAGTGTCCCGGATAAGCTGGTCTTAACCGGGTTTTCTGGTAATAGATTTCAATCCACCAGTGCGAAGGGGGCCCGTAGATCTTCTGCACCCATGTCCTGAAATGAGTTTAAGTCGGCACTAATGAAACGCACTTTTTCCTAATACTAGGAGCAGTAATGAAGAATGCGCATGTCTCGTTTTGGAAGTGGAAGCTGTCTGATGAAAAAAAATTAGCATCAATTAATATTATTTCCATTCAATCCAAAGATAAAATTTTACAGACCATGTACTCTTAAGTATATAGATATGGATACGTATATACAAAATAATTTCATTGCCATTGAAATAAGTTAGTGCTCTCTTAACTCAATTAAAATCGTTTTCATTATGTGAATTTGTTTATTACATAAGTGTATACACATATATTAACGAAAGAGATCTTTTTAAAACAAAAAAGATTATTTTTATAGTCCATTTTTTCATGAAAGCAAATACAATGAATTATTCCATAATATTTTACCTTAATAGGTTAAGAATATAGTATTACTTCCAATAAGGAAACTTGTGTTTTACATAATATGTCCTAGAGTCAGAAACTTAAACCTACCAGACCAGACATTGGGTGTTTTGTTTTTTAATGCTAAACAAATTAGTTTAATTAGAAATTCAAATAGTATTAATCTTTAAATAAAGGATATACTATATATAATGAATACCTTAGTCACAGTTTCTTTTAAATCTGAAGTTCATGAAAAATGAAAATTCTTAATAAAAAAAGTTTAATCAATGTAGGTTTGAAATGAGCAATAAAATCTTTTATATATACTTAACAGAAATTCAAAGAAAATATTCCGCTGTACGGATCTTTTTGAAAGCCTAGGTATTGTGTCCACCTCTAAGCTGGCATTTTTATTCCTTATATAAACCCAACTGTTTCTTATGCCCCAACCAGTTGCAATAGCTTTATTACATATTTTGTTTTGTCTCTAAATGGAAGCGTAGAACAGACAATGTTGCAGTTTTTTATTTCTCTGTTTCTTTCTTTTGTTAAATTGTATTGATTTATTAGGACAGCACTATATTTAATTCATTAAAAGAGAAACACAAACTTATCCTTAAAATCTTAAAATTTTACAAAAAAGAAATAAGAAACTTTCTTCAGTGTTACTGTAATAAAATTCCCCTTTATAAGAAATAAATACATAAGGTCCATTGTCAAAGATACCGGTAGCAACATTAATTGTGCCTTATTAGGAGATGTACCTTACAGGAGGTACTTTTGAATTTGTAAATTATTTTAAGTCTTAAGAGAAATACAAACTTATTCGAAATTAAAAAAATAATTATCTGTTGCTATTTCAAACCAGCTAAATATAAAAGAATAAACTGTGCCAATTTCACCATGCTAATTTTTTTTAAAACGAGTCTGTTGATGGTAGAGATAACAAGCGTTTATTTTAAACTTCAAATAACAACCTTCAAGGTAAAAATGAAGCAACCTCTGTGGCTCGCTATCTTCTAAAAATTCTTATTGTATTTGTACCCTTCAAGTTAGCAGATACCGGACTTCCCATGGGCGAAAGGAATGTCCCTTGTGACCCACTCGGTATAGGAAGAAAGTTACAGAAGAAAACAAGATAAACGTATCAAATTTTATAATTTAATGCACACACCAGCCTCAAACCCCTCAAGGTTCAACATAAAAGAAATCTGACTTTAAACGTACACAGTACAGAATAAGGAAATAAAATACATGAAATAAAATACCAGATTCACACTGCGAGATACAAATATGTAACTGGATATCAAAAAGATAAATCAAATACATATTTCAAAAGAAATTCTGTCAGAAAGCCAGTCAGATATTTAAATTGTCATGTAAATGCAAAAAATATTTTTATAGATATATTTGTAAATTAGAAAAATGAATATTTTTTTAACAAACAGAATTTTTAATACATCACAAAATCTGAATTTTGAAGAACTGTAATTTACTGAGTGTTGTTCTAAACAAAATACTCTGTTTTGTGCACATTTCCCACTCTTAACTTAGTAACACCATATACAATACATATTCGTTTTCTCTTTTATATCAGGACATTGAAAATTATGTCAAGATAAGCATATGTACATATATATTTTGAGGTCGGGGGCCCATATACTTGTTACAACAAATGGCCGAGCAGTGTAATTTCTTTAAAAAAAATATATATATATATTCATTACAAACATTTCTAGTAGCTGTCGGTATTTCAATTCGGTCTGAAATAAAATTCCAGGTATTTAAATCAGGTACCAGGTTTCCAAAGTATAAATAATAATATTTAAAAAAGTATTTTCTTACAAGTTTTTTCGTAACAAAAAAAAAGTATTTTTCAACTTTGGTTTAAATACCAACCCTAAAATATGCCGCCTCAGACATGGATCCAGTTTCTTCTGCCCTAGAGCCTCTCCAGATGCAAACATAGTCAATGGTAAACACGGTGAGGGGTTAAATCAGCTGTTCTCAAACTGTGGGGGCTATGACAACTCTGTACGAGGGGCGCGCGAGCATATTGAAAAGTCGAACACAAAAGCATTAAAAGAATTGTTAATTTACTTAAGGAAAGCAAACACAATACATCCTGACATAATAAAAAATAAAATGCCCATTTACACTGGTATACACTGGTGTGCAAAAATTAAGGACGAGACGGTTTTTTCAATATAACTTTGTACAAAAGCTTTCCAAATCAACACATTTAATACCGTAAGATCCCCAATACGTAAGGACATGTGTAATGTAAGCAACACTTACTAAAACAGAAATCAGAGGGATAAAAAGAAGCTTGATTGAAAAAATAGCATGGAGCGCAATGCGACTGAAGGCCGAAACATCCCTGTGATGGGTGTCCAGCAAGAAACATCCGGTCTTTAGTAGGGCATAGAATCTCCCCTGACTTCTAGGCAGGTTTCACAGCGTCTGCCCATGCTGAGAATGAGGGTGTCAATGAGTTGTTGAGGCATTGCTGCCCATTCGTCTTGCAGCGCCAATCGAAGCTCCCGAATCATTACTGGTGGTAAGGTACGAGCTGCCAAGCGTCTGCTTAGAAAATCCCATACATGCTCGATGGGATTGAGATCCGGAGATCGTGCCGACCAATCCATGCGTTCAATATCCTCACTCTCTAAGAGCTTTTCGGCTGCTACTGTGCGATGGCATGGTGCATTGTCGTCCATGAAAAGGAACTGCAGACCCATAGCGCCTCTAAAAAGACGCACATATGGAAGAAGAATCTCGTTACAATAACGGGTCCCGTTGACTGAACCTGCGTCCAAGATGTGAAGGTCTGCACGACTACCAAGAATGATGCCTCCCCAAACGAGAACACCGTGACCTCCATACCTGTCCCTTTCAACGATGTTCGAGGGATGATTGCGGCTTCCCCGCTCTCTCCAGATGAGTATGCGATGAGAATCGCTACTCAAACTGAATCTGCTCTCATCTGTAAAGAGTACTCGTCCCTATTCATTGTCTCTCTAATTCCGGTGTTCCCAGCACCACAGAAAACGCCTTCTCCGATAAGCAGGCGTTAAAGGTACACACCGTACTGGGCGTCGTGCAAACAGACCACCACCGTGCAGTCTTCTGGCCACGGTAAAACGCGATATCGGTCGTCCATTCGCCTGTGTCGTGTGTCTAGCGATTTCTCCCGCTGTCTGCCGCCTGTTTCTTCTGGCCTGTAAGACAATGTACCGGTCATCTGCGGGTGTGGTTCCTCGTGGACGACCACTACTGAACCCCCGGATAGCTGTTCCTGTAGTTTGAAATTGTCTCCAAAGTCGTGAAACGATGCTGTGAGCAATTTCGAACCCTGCAGCCACACTTGTCACAATGCGGCCTTCCTCCAACTTCCCAATGATTGGACTTCGGGTAAAAGCATCCAGATGTCGTCTAACAGATTGATTATTTGCCATTTCTCGCTAAGGCAGCAACTCGGTGTGATTTTAACTGCTATACGGCGTGCAATCTCTTTGCCAGAAATACTGATCTTACACCGACAACATGCTTTATACTACTCAGACACTCCCCCATTACGTCTACCTGCATATCTGTGCATGTGCTACCGTACATAACCTTATTTAATCTTCTGATTGGTCTTTCGGTCCGCTCTGCCTCTTCGTTCAGCTGATATGCTAATTTTTCGACTTCGTCCTTAATTTTTGCACACCAGTGTATATTAAGATCATAATAAACATATTTTGTGATGACTAAGTTCTGTGGTTCATCTTTCGTTCCCTCAGACATAGGTTACGTGGATGGTGAGGAGCGGATATCCCCATCGGTGGGGATATCACACATTATAACAATGTTTTGTATGGCATCTTCAAGTTTGGGCTCAATAATATATTTCAAAAAACCCAGTGAGACATACCTAATGAGTTCGTTTTTACATCCTGGTTCTGTTGCAGCTACGGAAGCTTGCAAACGTTTTCGCTCAAATTGAAATTCTTCTTTATTAATGTGTTGAGGAGCTCGATCCAAGTTAAGCTTGTCCAGGCTCAATATCCGTCCAGGCCTTAAAAAAGCATATTTTTGCGCTGGATTCTGCAACTGTTGGAATATTTCTCGAAATTCAGTAGTTACTCTATCTATTAAAGAAACATTGTTCGCCTCAAATCATTTTCGTACGATAACTGAACATCTTTATTTTCGTCGCCGAATATATGTTTCCTCCTGATTCGTCTTGAAGATTCAAAAGAAATTTAAAGCTCTATACATAAACTTTTAGCATATATTAAAGCGTCATACACGAATTTCTCTCGTTTTGTTTCTAATACGGTCTGTAAAACACGTATTTTTTTGTAGCACACTGGTGGATATTTAGTCCCTTTGTTTGCAAATAATTTTGAGCATCATTCACACAGTACCGGTTGCTAGAAACCTAAGTAACCTAAAAATGAATGCAATTGCATAGAGAATAATAAACTTCCTGCATCTGTGCGTGTATTAAAGCTTTTACTCGTTTCAGTCAGTTTTTACAGAGCAGTTAAAGTTTCTTTGTAATGGTGTCTAATATAATTTACAGCATCACCTCTAGTGCTCCAACGTGTATCTTGAATCCTCTTCAAACATTTTCCAGTGGATTCAAGAACATCAGTGCGTCGACGTAGAAAAAAAAAAAGAGTAACAGAATTTTAGTGTACGAAAGAAAGTCACCGAATTTACCTCCACTGAAGCTGCATGCACAATAACTAGGTTTTGAGAATGGTTTGAGCAAGGAACAAATTCGGGCATTAGTTTTGATATCTTTTATTCGCCGTTGCACACCTGTGTAAAATCCAGCCATCGTGGCAGCATTTTTGTAAGCGGGCTCTCTACAGTTAATAATGCTCAGTCCCCTCTTCGGTTAGCTGAAGCCGGACATTTTTTTGTGTCCAAAATATCCGTAGTGACCCCAGTCCAAAATGGGGTGAAAGTTATAGAAGATGGTATAAACATATCGAATTGCATGATTTAACATATACTGCGGTCTCGAAACTTTCAAGGCTCAACATAAAGGTAAACTGACATTTAACGTATACAATAGGAAACATTAAATGAAATACCAGAATCACAGTGCTAAATACAATTATATAACTGGAAATCGCAAAAAAGTTTAATCAAATACACATTCAACAATGAATTCTGTCAGTAAGCCAGTTCAATATTTATATTTGCATATTGAGTTTTTTAAAAGAGATATTTATAAATTTGAAAAGTAAGCAATATAACTCTTTTTAACAGACATAATTTTTAACTGTATATAAAAGCAGAATTTTGAAGAATTGCAATTTGCCGAACGCTGCTCAAAGCGAAGTATTCTGTTTTGTGCACATTTGTCGCCCTTAACGTAGCAATTGAGGTTTCTGATTTCCCGGTTTTTTCCATCCCCCAAAATGCATCAGAACATCAAAAAATTTAAAACAAGTTACTTTTAAATAATATCAGTAATTATATAAAATAAGGGAAATACCGTTCTTTACTTCAATTTTCGATTTATAGCTTCGGCTCATAAATTTTCAGATTAAAGCGGATTAGAATTGTATTTGTATTAAAAATTAAAAATATATGTCATAAAACAATTAATAAAACTGAAAACCGTTTAAAATAATAAATATTGTATCAAATATATTTTCATCCATGCTTCCTGCAAAATTAGTATAATTTTGTAAGGCCGACAGATAGATAGAGAGAGAGAGAGAGAGAGAGAGAGAGAGAGAGAGAGAGAGAGAGAGAGAGAAATTATAAATTCTTCCTTTGAACTCAAATGAAATCTCCCAAATGTTTTGATAAGTAATTTTAAAATATTGTTAATAATAAAATCTTAGAAAGAAGTATTTCGAAGGAATAAATAATTAGTCTGAAGAAAGAAATTATTACTAATTCGAATACAAATGAATTTACTTAGTTTATTATAAATAAATATATGTCAACTCTTTTCATTTTGCAGATGCTGTCACAACCTGGATTTTTTTTCAACTTGATCATATACATAGAGGACAAATCTTTCCCCAAATTAAAAGTAATAATTTTTTTAATGAAATTGACTTCTATTAGGACTTAAGGCAAAAATTGTTAACGACACAGAAAAAATGTTACAATTAAAAATCCAGGAGAAAAAATTCTCATTTAAAATTAATGTTCCTTTATTCACTCACATGAATTTGAAATTTAATCAGTCGAAGATGAATCAATTATTTCTTTGATGTTGCTGCTAAAAGATAAATATTAATATAGTATATAAATGCTTGAAAATTTATTTGCAGCTGAAGTAACAATTACGTACTTTAAAATATTAATTACTATATTTAAGAGATTTTATTTGTATAATCGATTTCTTGTTTGTGGAATTGCTGCATTAATGTTACATAAATATAAATAAATATTAATTCAAGAATCTCACACGAATGTGTTTGGTTAAGAAAAATAATGATTAAAAAAAGGTGCGAGATTGCTTAAAAATAATCTCTCCAAAGCAGTTTGTGTGGTGGTTCCTTCTCTTCTTCAAATTACAAATTGAGTTAAATAGCTCATAATAAAGACAAGTATCCGAATTTTTTTTAAATTAAAGGAATAGTTTTAAACATTAATATATTTACGTTATCCACATAAATAAGTGTTTCTCAAACTGTGGGGTGCGCCCCCTTGGGAGGGCGAGATAACCTTACGAGGGGGGCACGAGCATATCGAAAATAAAAGATTTAAAAAATAATTAATTTACTGGAATGAATTAAAACAAAATACTTTCAGACATAATAAAAAATGCACTTTTACTCTGATATAATTTATAGGCACGCGCGCGTGATATTAAGTCATCACAACTAAAAACTTCAATACTTAATTAGCTATCTTTGATCCTATAACCAAATAAAAAAAACTTTGATTAGATTTGCTGTAATCCCATGATGAGAGATTTTTTTACTACGCTTTCTTTTTTCAATCTAACATACTACTCTTTCAGAGAAAAAACAGATCCCAGACCCAGAATTGAAAAAATTTAGGAACATAAAAAAATAATCACTGTCATTATTTTTGAAATACTGCACATTATAGCTGTAATCTGTTTGACCTTCTAAGTTATTGGTACAGTTAGTTATGGCCCCTCACTTATGTGTTTGTTGCTCATTTAGGGAAGTTGTAAGTAATGTATTTCTATGTTGCGCTTTTTCAATGCAAAAGAATTTTATGATATTTGGAAAACCACGGAGGATTTTACTTGACCAAGACTTATTTCTATGAGTAATTTCAAACATATAAAGAAAAACGTTTCACACAATTTTTTTAGCAGTAACATAACAGTGGTCGCATGGGACACACAGATTACGAAATCGTTAATTCTGGCAAAACTGTTTATTTGTTACCAAAGAAAAATTGAAAGTCCTTGTAAGTAGGTAAGTAAACTTTCTCTTAATTAAATTATTCACCGGAATCACGATTTGTATCGTGTACAATAAAATAATTCTAAAAAAAAAGGATTGGGGTGACTCAATAACGCCGGTCGACCGTATCGAGTACGCGCCTGCTCCCGGGTTAAAACATGTTGAAGTCTTTTCGCTTTAAATATTAAAAATAATACAATTATTCCTAATCGGAGTTTTATATTATTGTTCATTATTTAACTTCAATTATAAATGCTAATTCTGTGAGGCTTAAAATTACAATTCGCTTAAAACTAATAATAATTTGGGCAAACATTTTACATTTTTGTAAACATTATCGAGCACTTGGTTTGCTCTCCTTACAATTCAGCTATTATATCAATAATGTTTTATTTTCTTATAAATGAACTCGTGCAAAGAGCGGGCACTTCAGCCGGTATACTTTTAATGTATCAGTGCTGCACAGAGTATTTTATAACTAATTAATTATTACTAAATTAAGAACAAGTTTAATAAGTATTAACTCAGTGCTTCTCAAACTTTCAATACTGGCGCCCCCCTTTTCGATCACAATTTTTATCGCGCCCCCCTTAAACATTAATAATGTACTGAATGCAATGATAATGTACTTTGACGCTAAAGCTACAATAGGCGATCTTAATTATAAACCATACAAATTAGTAACATAAGTATTAAAAATTTTGTATACTACTTTTAAGCAAAATAAATAAATAAATAAAATAATAGGATAATTATTATGTTATTTTTCCTTTCTCTAATTTTTAAATTGAACATATTGCAAAATGCGGTAGCTGCTTAGAAGACAAAATATAGATATCTGCTAAATATAGAAAAAGAACTCAGGGGGTCAATTTCTAATCATAAGCATTCCTTATAAAAATTTTGCTTTCCAAGACAAGCTCATGGACGTCATTAATACTTATTAAACTTGTTCTTAATTTAGCATTAATTAATTAGTTATAAAATATTCTGTGCAGCACTGATACATTAAAAGTATACCGAACTGAACTGAAGTTCTCGCTCTTTGCACGAGTTCATTTATAAGAAAATAAAACATTATTGATATAAGAGCTGAATTGTAAGGGAAGCAAAGCCAAGTGAAAAACGTAAAATGATTTTTTTAAAATCGTTGCTCGAATTATAATTAGTTTTAAGCGAATTGTAATTTTAAGCCTCACAGAATTAGCATTTATAATTGATGTTAAACAGTAGCGCACACAGGAATTTTTCAAGGGGGGATCCGGGGTCGAAAGTTCACCAATCTTGTATCAGGTTCCTTTTGATTTTGTCGATTTTCGGGAACAAAGCACAGTAAAAGACTAATACTTAAATAAATAATTAGCATTAATTAATAAAATTAATCATTAATAACAAATACTTAACTAAATTTTGCGTATTATAAACTTAGAATTATAATCAATCGGAAAAAAATAAAGGGCTTTGGGGGGTCCGGACCCCGATTGTGTGCGCCACTGATGTTAAATAATGATCAATAATATAAAATATCGATGAAGAATAATTGTATTATTTTTAATATTTTTAAAGCGAAAAGACTTCAACATGTTTTAACCCGGAAGTAGGTGCGCACTCGATACGGTCGGGGTTATTGAATCACCCCAATCCTTTTTTTTATAATTATTTTATTGTACACGATACAAATCATGATTCCAGTGAATAACTTAACTAAGAGAAAGTTTACTTACCTACTTTCAAGGACTTTTCAATTTTTCTTTGGTAACAAATAAACAGTTTTGCCAGAATTGACGATTTCGTAATCTGTGTGTCCCACGCGACCACTTTCGGGTAAAAAGTATATTCATTATGATAATATGTATGTTACTGCTAAAAAAATTGTGTGAAACGTTTTTCGTTATGCTTTATACATTGAGAATATTTATAAAAATATGTCTTGGCGAAGTATACTTCATGTGCTTGTGTGTGTGCTCTCCGTGGTTTTCCAAATATCATAAAACTCTTTTGCATGAAAAAAAGCGCAACAGAGAACACATTAGAGAGGGGTCATAACTAACTGTACCAATAACTTAGAAGGGCAAACAGATTACAGCTATAATGTGCAGTATTTCAAAAATAATGACAGTGATGAATTTTTTATGTTCCTAAAGTTTTTCGATTCTGGGTCCGGGATCTGTTTTTTTTTCTGAAAGAGTAGTATGTTAGGTAAAAAAAAGCGTAATAAAAAAATCTCTCATCACGGGATGACAGCAAATCAAATAAAAGTTTTTTTTTTTTGGTTATAGGATCAAAGATAGCTAATTAGGTATTGAGAAGTTTTTATTTTTGATGGCTTAAGGGGTCATATACCTTTTAAAATTTCCGGAAAATCGATTTTTTTAATTTTTTTTATAGAGTAAACCTTTCTGAGTGTTCTAAAAGAAACTGGATGCAGAGATATTCCCAATAGAACGGACGTTATTAAGAAAATAAAAAGAGTAGAAAAGGTGATTTAAATATTGTTTACATTTTGGCTCCAGGGTGACAGCTGTCATGTCGCTGGTGACCGCTGCGTTTCTCTGTTTCTAATATTTTCATTCTAATTATTATCAAATGCTTGAATCTAAGCCTCAAATATTATTATTGTTGTTCTGAATATTAACTACAACTTCTACTAACTTTATTAACTTCTACTTCTACTTTGTTTTGATAAAGTGAATCTTGAATTTATACTCGTTCGTTTTTGATTTTCATACCGTATCTTATTCTAAGATAAGTTTTAGGAAAAATATTATTTTTTTATAAACTTTCGAATGATGAATTCGACTGAATCTGCCTAAAGACCATCTGGTAAACCTCCTAAGAAAAGGAAGTTTACTGGTAAAATGCATAGGAGATGCAAAGCTGTACACAGTGTGGATGAATCACTAAACAACAGTGCATCTGGAAAAAGATTCGGCTGCAAGATGTTGATTCATCTTTTATTGAACATGATGACGGTTTTGATGGCTATAGAGTGTTTGATAAAACTATCATGTTTACAAACATTCAAAACTTTGCTTCTTGCAAAAAATGTGGTGGTGATATTAAACTTTTAGAAAAATGTGTTAGAGGTGTGTCTAGTGTTTTTTCGATTGAATGCAAGAACTGTAAAGACTTGTGTTCGTTTAGAAATTCAAAAATGCTGGGTAAAAGAAAAAATATTCCAGAAATAAACAGACGTTTTGTATACGCAATGAGGACAATTGGACAGGGTCATGCAGCAATAACAACTTTCTGTGGTGTCATGGACTTTCCTCCTCCTCCAGTTGCTGAAAAATCCTATAATAACATTATAAACAAACTACAATTGTGTAGTAAAGAAGTTGCAGAAACTTCAATGCAAAGTGCAGCTTTGGAAGAGGTAACTTTGACAAATTCTTCCGATATAATAATTAGTGGAGATGGAACGTGGAAAACCCGTGGCTATTCTTCTCGTGTTGGTGTGTGTGCTGTTATAGGAGACAAAACAGGAAAGTGTATTGATGCGGAAGTGATGTCTTCTTTCTGTAAAGGATGTGATTCTTGGAAACGAAGAAAAGGGTCACCTGCTTACAAAAAGTGGAAAATTCTCCACGTTAAAGAATGTTTGAAGAACCACAATGGTTCAGCTGGCATGATGGAGACTGTGGGAATGGTTCGTATATTTCAGCGTTCATTAAGTCATCGTTCTGTGAGATATACATCTTACATCGGGGATGGCGATTCCAAAACATTCTCATCTATTACTGCATCTAATCCGAATGGAGAAGATATCACAGTTTCAAAAATTGAATGTGTTGTTCAAAAAAGAATGGGAACTCGTTTACGAAAATTAAAACAAATGAGCTCGAAACTCAGTGATGGGAAGTCGATTAGGGGAAAGGGAAGGTTGACCGACAGAATGATCGACTTAATTACAACGTACTATGGAAATGCAATCCGACAAAATAAAATATGCCTGTCAGATATGCGAAAAGCTGTTTGGGCTGTATATTTCTATATACGTTCAAGCGATGAAGAACCATTGCACAGTTTTTGTCCCGTAGGTCCTAATTCTTGGTGTAAATATCAAAATCAAGTAGTAAAGGGCAGTGTGGAAACTTTTAGACACAGTAACAAATTGCCAGTGGCAGTAATGGATGCCATAAAACCTGTGTTTAATGATCTATCACAACCTAAACTTCTACAAATGTGTCTAGGGGGTAAAACCCAAAATAATAATGAATCCATTAACTCATTGATATGGAAATTATGCCCAAAAACTTAAGGTTGTGGTAGAAAGATTGTTGATATATCTACAAATGAGGCAATTGTCATTTTTAATGATGGCAATCAAGGCAGACTAAAAATTATGCAATCGCTTGGTCTGACTGTTGGTCAATTTGCACATAAATTTGTTACACTTGTAGATATAAAAAGAATTCAGACTGCAGAAGTACATTTTAATCTCCGCACAAAAGAAGTACGACAGGCTAAAAGAATGCAATTTAAAACTACTTGTAAGAAATTAACTGAAAAAGAGGGAACATCATATGCATGTGACGAATTTTAGCATTTTAGAATCATAGTAATACACTACATTCATATCACAAATTATTTAATATTTATAATAAGTAGTTGTTAATTAAGGTATTGATTGTTTTTAAGCAATATTTCAAAATTTTTAACTTTATTTTGAAGAAATGAATCACTTTGTTGCATTTGGATTATTTTGTAGCTTTTGATATCGTTTCGATGCTTGTACTGCATTGGTATAATATATGTTTTTAGTTATAATAATTTTAATAAATTGAAGTTTATTAACTAAAAAATTTCATATTAGTTTTAATTTAAATTTAGTTGTTCTTTGAGTAACCAGAATAATATATATATAAAACTGTAGTAAATTTTACGTTTGATGTCAATTTTCTCAGAACGTCATTTTTACTCATAACGCGCATGATATTTTCAAAACCGTTCCATGGAAAATGATAAAATTTTTACCGTAGATTCTGATCATATCTGTACTTAAAATAACAAACCAGTTTGAATTTTTAATGAAAAAATTTAAAATTACAAATATAAAATTGGAAAAATTTTTAAAAAATTTTATAGTTAAATTTTAAATTGTTATAGTTTACTAAAAATTTTAAATCAGTGTTTCATGCTTCGTCATTTTAAAGATAACACAATTTCCAACACTGAGCAAAAATTTCCTCAAAAAATATTGGTAATTTTTTTTATAAAGCTGCGCGTAATGCATATCACTTGCGAAAAGAAAACAAAAATTTCTTTTTGTAATTATCTAATTAAAAATTTATCCTAATTAGCACTGTGTTTGTTGGTTATGTTTTAAGTAAAGTAATATCTATTTGTTTATTCCTCCAAAATTTACATTCCAGGAAACAATAATAAAAAAATTATAGAGCTTTAAATAGCTCACTATTTTTAACCATTTTCAACTTTTTTTTTTATTAAAAAAAAGGTATGTGACCCCTTAATATCGCCTATAAATTATATCAGAATAAAAGTGCATTTTTTTATTATGTCTGAAAGTATTTTGTTTTTATTCATTCCAGTAAACTAATTATTTTTTAAATCTTTTATTTTCGATATGCTCGCGCCCCCCTCGTAAGGTCATCGCGCCCCCCAGGGGGGCGCGCCCCACCGTTTGAGCACTGTATTAACGACTTCGATGCGCTTGTCTCGCAAAGCAAAGTTTTTATAAGGAATGCTTATGGTTAGAAATTGACCCTCTGAGTTCTTTTTCTATATTTAGCACATATCTATATTTTGTCTTTTAAGTAACCACCACATTTTGCAATATGTTCAATTTAAAAATTAGAGAAGGGAAAAATAACATAATAAGTATCCTATTATTTTATTTATTTATTTATTTTTGCTTAAAAGTAGCATACAAAATTTAATACTTATGTTACTAATTTGTGTGGTATATAATTAAGATCGCCTATTGTAGCTTGAGCGTCAAAGTGCATTATCATTGCATTCAGTACATTATTAATGTTTAAGGGGGGCGCGATAAAAATTGTGATCGAAAAGGGGGGCGCCAGTATTGAAAGTTTGAGAACCACTGACATAAATTAAGATCTCGGAACTTTGATCAGATTCGTCATATTGGTAAGTTACGAAATGCGATTTCTTTAAAAACTGAATATTTTTAGTTCACGATGCGATGCTCGATAGACAGGAACTGATTGGACCAAAAGGGTTCAAGGTTTTACTCTTACCCATGACAAGCTAAAAAAATTCTCGAATTTTTGTGGGTGTTATTTCTCTCTTATTGTACGCTTACCCAACTGCGGGGGTATTGAAAATTCCTCTATCTGGGAAATTCGGCGAGAACGATCACTAATTGACTCAGTAGGGTCAGCTAAAATTTATAACGGAGCTTGAAATCTTTAGTCCAGTAAAAATTGGCTTCTGGATGGATTATTTAAGCCCCGTGCCATTCCCGGGTAAAAAGTACTGAAAACTGACGATTTCCAAGGAACCCCTTTATATTAGGTTGAGTGCCCATACATTTGCAAAGTCAAATCGTCATTTTAGACAATTTTTTATTTTTTAAGAGATATAATCGGTGCAAATTTTACTAGCAATGATCGACTTTTCAATTCAGTCCAAAACAAAATAACTATGTTCCACGCTTCCAAAGTGTCAATAATAATATTTTAGAAAATAATTTCATGCAAATGTTTTTGTATATAAAAAAAGTATTTTTCAAATTCGATCCAAATGCCGCCTCGAACATGGGTCCGGTTTGTACGGCCCTAGAGCATACAATTTTAGAAACACCAAAGTCGTAAACATTTTATGACTTTTGGCTTCTATGAATTCACCCCGCTCCTCCCTGGCGCCTCAGCGCGGATCCGATTCGCTTCTGTCAGCTCGGGAGCGATTAGGAATTAGAAATATCTTTTGAATTTAAATATCGCGGTGCTTGCCGCCGCCCCTTTTCGTATGCCACCCGGGGCCATGTCCTCCTCGGACTCCCGTGGCTACGCCACTTGAATGATAGCCTGTGAGAAATAACATTCCTATAAAAATACGTATTTCGATTGCAGTGGTCAATAAATCGTGTTTGTTTTTTACATCTGCTGCATATCGCATAGTTTCTTTTACAATGAGATCTTAAACTTAACCGAAATAAAACTGCTCAAAAAGTTCTAGTGCAGTTTTATATTTCAATGCATTTTCCATTTGCATGAGCAAGTCACTCTTGCAGTTGATTCATCATGTATTTCCCATTTTGTATAATGCGGTGATTTATTCTTTATCCAAAATGAAATATGTCTTGCTGCTTTTTTCTGCTCTTCGTTGTCGAACAACTAGAGCTTGTGGATGGTTCAGGCTGGAATCTATCTCCACTTCTAACCCTCAAATATCTAGGAACATCTTTTACAATAATCTCACCACTACTTACTTCATTTTTATCCGCTTTATCTTCGTCAGTTAGTGCACTGGCATCTGGTGGTAACACAGCACTATTTCAACATCGCTCTCATCTGAACTTATACTATTTAATAATTGTAATGCTTCCTCTAACTTCAGAAACCTTTGCACTGACATAACTAAGCGGGGAGGAAACACTAGAAGAGAATTTTTTTACCTTCGTTATAAAGAGTGAAAGGGTGCGTTAACTGCATGCGGATCGTCCCACTGTCCTATTTAGGGGACAGTTAAGAAATAATTTGCTAAAATTTACCTTAGAACAATATCACACTAATTAACCACCGGGATCATAACGAAAGAGTACTATCACATAAAAAATGCCCATCCAAGTGTCCAAAGTAAAGTGAAAACGAAATCTGCAACCCCAAAGAAATAATACAAACTGCGCCTACAAATGCTATGAATAAGCAAGATTTCGAGGAGAGGGAGGGAGACACAACTCACGCTGCAGGAAGATAATACATACCCCTAAATGTTTCAATAGTCCAAAACTTTATTACACACAAGTAATGATTTCCCCATGATATTTTCCAACTGTTGATTCTGAATCACTCAGCATTGGACCCTCCCTTTTGTGGTGAGTGGTCTACTGTAACTTTGGTCATTGGAAGTGCTTATTTTTTTACCATTATTTGAACTATTTAAGCTGCATATTTTCTATTTATTATTGTTTGGAATACAAAATTCTTATTTAGAACTACATGAATTTTAGAATTTGTAGTCATTTTAGCCATGCAGTGTTTATTGTAACAATTTAAATTGCGTAGTGTGAGTTAACCTGCATAAGCAGTGTCCATCTGCAATTATTTAATAAACACATAATTGCTACTTTGTGGCTAAGATGTCAATTTTAATAATCTTTAGATGTAGTTTGCATCTTAATAGTACATTTATATGTATTAAGTTATTTTGTTTTGACATATTGTAAGTATTTCAATGCCAATTAGGATGTTCTGTGCATTTTATCTCCTTTTAAGTCTGCATTTGACTCAGACCAATCAGCTTATTTCACCCATCAGTTATGTTCTGTCATGGCCTTGATCATAACTGAGAGTGTCATAGATATGTTTAAAAATATTTTGTTGCCCGTAACATTCTTCCCTATTTATTTCACTGCAAATAATTTCATCCTTTCAACGCTTGTTTTTTTTATATTGTGCTTATAAATAAATAATAGTCCAGAGGTTGGTTTAGGTACTTGTAAATGTGTTGTAGTCATATTGGATTGTATGTACTTTCAAATCATTTGCACATTCCACAGTTTATATATACCTATATTATTCAAGAATTATTCGTAGAATTTTTAATTCAAATAAATATACTAACAATTATGAAATTAATGACTAATGATGAGAGAGATTCAAATATATAAATTCAAATTGTTAAGTACTACAATTATTTGATCTTAATTAACTCAAGGAACTGGACTCAATATAAAAAGCAAAATCTTGTACTTTACTTCGTATTACACAAAATATAATATTTAGAACAATTTTTTTTCACATTTTCAGAATCTTAAATTCCAAAAAGATATACATTTTCAATAACCATTAAAGTAGTTATCCTGTTAAAATGACTCGATTAAAAGTCAGTTTCAATAAAAATAGTAATATATTACTAATAGAGCAAGAACTGATTGAACTAATAACAAATTCTATATTAAAATGCAAACAAGAATGAGAAGATATTGAATTTTGGTTAAAAGTTTAGACAGAAAGTCTTCGAAATTTCAGCAAAGCTATAAAAGGTCTTCATTACAACATATTTATATGATAAATGTTTGACATGTCAGAAAAAAAATACATAATACAGAAATAAATTGGATGATAAACGTGAAACCACACACACATTTATCAAACAACCTTGTTCTTTGGTATCCAGCTTCAAACTACATCGGACTTCATTCCAAATTCTATAAATTCCTGGAAAAAATTTATGAAAGAAAACGTATTTTTAAAAGGAAAATTTATAAATAAATATTAATTAGTCTAAAAATTAATAATGCTTTAAATTTAGAGAATGAATTGAAAACAATTATTTTGATAGAGTCATTAGTTTAACAAATATGCATGAATTAAATAAATATATAAATAAATACAATTCTTTACAATCTTAATAAAAATTGAACATACCAAATAAGTGAGCATTCTCCAGTTTCCTACATTTCATGGATCTATCATATCACTTCATGGAGTTTAAATAACTTCATCCTCCATAAGACCAATGTTCACAGAACATAATCATGGATACTGTGAATCTTTAGAAAGTTTTCATACAAAACAGTTTAATTTCTAAGCATCACAAATTCTTATAGGTTATTTAAAAACTTAAAAAAAATAATCCCTATAATAATGAACAAGGCTTAATTTATGAGATCTCTGTTAATTATAGTTGACTATGTGCACAATAAAAATAAATAAGTAAGACAAAGGCTTAGCTGAAATTATAATTTCAATTAGCACATCATCTCAATCATAAAACGTTGTACAACATTTTACACAAATTTTTCAGCATCAGATTAAATGTACACTTAAAATTTAATAATTCTCACAAAGCTAGAGTGTTTGGATAATTTTGATTTCTAAGCAACGTTATTGCACTTTGCAACACAAAAAACAATGAATTCATTCAATAAATATTTGTGTATAACAACAAAAACAGGTTATTTATTTAAATAACATATGTTTAAAAATTACAAATATAAGGGATTGTGTAAATAATATAAATAAAATCAGTCGAAAACTACTTCGCATTATTGTTATGAAAACGGGTGCCAAAATTATCACCAAGTTTATCATAAACAAGAATGGACCACAATGTTTGTAACAAAATACATAACGTTATTTCGATAAAGTGCAACAAAAAGAACAGAATTCTTTTAATACGAACCTGTAATGAAGTGCTTATTACAAAGTGTGGATTTAGGATTTGCTTTCTCATTTTTTCGTTGCGAAGCAGCCTTCTAGAAAGACTTGTAGGAAAGCTATACATTTCTGAACATACAGCGATACATTTCTCAACGAACTGTAGATAGCAAATTTGTACCGCTTCTCACGCTGCAACAAAATACGAAACAGATAGTTCCAAGTTTTCTGTTTCTTGGACAGCTCAGTTTAAACAGATAAAAAAATTTCTATCGAAATCTAAGCGAAATTAAACCTGCTTCCGCATACAAATGTATACTGAACAGTGTTATTTTCCTGAAACCGGAGGCTGAGGGTTTCAATGACTGCAGCGACCCCATATTAACCTTTACAGTATTATAACGTCGTCAGATGGTAGCGTGAAAATAATACATCACAGCAAGGTTGTGGGAGTAAAAAATACTTTTAATTTTTTTCTCCAATAGGAAAATTGATTTAAGTTAGATTAAGAAGTTGTGATAGTTTCCGTGCCCCTAGCCAGTATGGTAGCCCCGTTTTGAAGTCGCTCACTCCACAGCTTGTCTCCGTCCAGTCCGCAAGGCGTTTTTTCTCATTCGCGTTTTGGATTCCTGGTCAGCATCACCGAACAAAAAACTCTGGGATTCTCCTCTCCGCTTCCTAAAAAGACCAGCCCTTGTCTTTTCCGAGCTCTTTTCTCCTTTTTCTCGTTCTCTTTTCCTTTTTCTTTTTTTCTCCTATCTCCCGGTTTTTCCAGCCTTTTAAAACATCAGGGGAAGTCCATTTCTCCCCCTCACGTTTTCTCATTGCTGGGCCCATATGAGTCGATCCTTTAACCTCAACTCATTAGAGCCCATTGGTCCATAATCCGCCAATCGTCCACTCACCCGGTTTCTTCACAAACCAGCAGGTGTCCGACACATGCTCCGCCGGCCGAACCCCTTCGGTCCACTGTCGTCGTTTTACCGCCTTTGAGGACAATTCGCCATTGTGTATGTAAGGCGACAGTCAGCTGCCTCGGAAGTGATTTCGTCCACAGTAGTACAGCTAGACTATTGTTTGACTAGTCTAACTGGCACCAAAGTCCAGACGCTAAATAAGCGATAATGAACCCCAGCTGCACTTGCACCTTAAACTCTGACTAGTATTGTCCTGAAATAGTATTGTCCTGAAAGAGTGAAACTTGTTTCGAAAGGAGAACGTCACAACTTCCTTCCCCCTAAAAAAAGGTCCATTTTACGGGACTGCTCTGGTCCTAGTTGGATTCAGTTCTTAGAAATCACACACATAAAGATCGTCCCATCAATGAGATTGATCAGGGCAGCAATCCCGGTATTAAACACAATAAAAAAATAACATAATACATGAATCAAAATTTTAAAAAAAATGTACACTTCACACAATTAGATCTTAAAATCCGAATCTGGGATTCTTTTCCTCAAAGTTACATTTCACCTTTAAATTATAATTTGTAAACAAAATGCGTCAAATGCCAATCTCTTACTAACCATCTACACTTAATCGCGCATGACTACAGAAGTAATCATCTGTTGGCCTACGGTTGACTAAGAGACATCAGAGATTTTCACTAACATCCATTTTCTTCCACAATGTACACCGATACACTCACACACATACAAATAAAACAGTAATTTAAATATATATAATAATTAATAGAAAAATCCACAAACTACTTATTCCAATCTACTTAGGCCGTCAGCGTTTCCATGGAGCTTCCCAGGTTTGTGTTTGATTTCAAAATTAAACGGCTGTAAACTCAACGCCCATCTTTGTAACCTAGGATTAGTACTTCCCATCTTGTTTAGGTACCTTAAGGGGTTGTGGTCGGTTTCTATAATAAATTTTAGCCCATCTAAGTAATGCTTTAATAGCTTTAGACCAAAAACTATCGCAGCTAATTCCCTTTCCACCGTGCTGTAGTTTCACTCCGCTTTAGAAAATTTTTTGCTTAGAAAACGATGGGGTGTTCTTCCCCCTCTATTCTTTGCGATAAAACAACCCCAGCACCCACCTCACTCGCGTCCGTTTGCAGGATGAAATCCGTGGCAAAATCTGGGGAAAACGAAATGGGTTGGGAGACGAGTTTGGCTTTTAGCTCCTCGAACGCTTTCTCATATTTCTCATCCCAAGTGATCTTCTCTTTCTTAATTTTCCCTTTCAGTGCGTCGGTCAAGGGTGAAGCTATTGTGGATATGATGAGAGTAGTACCCCACTAGACCGAGAAAGGATCGTACCTGTGTTTTAGTGGTGGGCCGCGGGAAATCTGCTATAGCTTTTATCTTCAGATCACTCGGAGACCTACTCCCTGAACCAATTCGATGCCCTAGAAATAAGACTTCCTCTTGAGCAAACTTACATTTAGAGGGTTTCACTTTTAGCCCCGCCTTTCTCAATCTTCCTAAAACTATGTCGATATGCTTTACGTGATCTTTCCACCCTTGGGAAAAATGGCTATGTCGTCTATGTACGGCAATGCAAACTGCTCCAACCCCTCTAAAACTTGGGCCATCAATTTGCAAAAATAATAGGGCGCACGTACTAACCCGAACATTATTTTCTTGGGGATATAGGTGCCAAATGGAGTAACGAAAGCTGCGTATCTCTGAGCTCTCGGCGTGAGCGGAATCTGAAAGTAACCTTTCGACAAATCCATCACAGTTACATAGAGAGCCGCACTCACTTTTTCTTCTATCTCTTCCATATTTGGCAAAGGGAAAAATTCAGCTCGAGTTATCTCGTTCAATCGACGATAATCAACACATGGACGAGGGTCTTTATTCGGGCTTTCTACTAAAATAAGGGGCGAAGTGTATAATCGGACTGTCCTATCTCTATTACACCCAGTTCCAACAAACGTTTAATTTTTTCTCGCAATATGTTAATTTGTCTCGGAGACATCCGATAAGGTTTTGTTTTAACGGGCTTGTCGGAGATCAGTTCAATATCCATTCGCATCAAGTGAGTCATCCCAGGGTCTGGAGAAAACACGTCCTTATTTTTAGTAATGACTTGTTTTAATTCGTCGATCTGAGAGGGGGATAGTTTAAGTTGCAGTTGACTTTCCCGCAATATTTCGTGATAGTGAAACTTCGTGCATTGTTTATCTGGATAAGGAATTTCAGCATCTCCCTCTATGTCGTCCGAGATCTCTTCTACAACCAGGCTTACTAGCTCGAGTCTCCGATGATACGGTTTTAGTAAGTTTACGTGATAGATAGTACTACGGTCCCTTCTTCCTGGTAGATCTATCACATAATTTGTATCCGAAGTTCTACTAAGTACCTTTCCCGGCCCTATCTAATTCACCTCAAGTTTATTTTGTTTAGAGGTAGCTAACACCATTACCAAATCCCCTTCTACAAATTTCCGTTCCACGGCATCGCGATCGTATCACGTTTTCCTTTTAAGTTGGCATTCTTTCATCCTAGTGATCGCAATATCTTGGCAACGTTTGAGTCTATTATTTAACTGCAATATATATTCCACTACCGATTGACTCGTGTTTCCTTCCTCCATCCATTCCTCGTAAACTAAAGTTTGGAGTGTTCTCAAATTCTTTCCCATGACCAACTCGGTTGGACTGAAACCTGTACTCTCGTGCGCAACCGTTCTGAGAGAGAATAATGCTAAAGGAAGAACTCCCTCCATATCTTCTCCCAATTCCACGCACAAAGCCTTAATTACGCGCTTGATGGTTCTATGCACTCGCTCCACTGCATTGCTTTGGGGGTGGTTGACTGATGACCTCGTCACTTTGATGCCGAACTTATTGAAAAAGGTGGTGGTCAATTCACTAGTGAAAGAAGTCCCCAGGTCGGATTGTATTTCGCGCGGGAATCCTATCCTAGAAAAGATACTCAAGAGAGCATCTATTACGTTCGGGGAAGTACTACTCTCCACCGGAATAGCTTCCGGGTACTTAGAGGCTACGCAAATTGACGTAATCAGATATCTGTTTTGCTTTGTTGAGACAGGGAGAGGTCCCACAGCATCTATATTGATTTTAGAGAATACCTCCGAAATAATCGGCACTAATTTCAGGGTGCTTTCGCCTTATCTCTCGGTTTCCCTACTCGTTGACACGAATCGCAAGTTTTGACGAACTCCTCCACGTCTCTGTACACGTTCGGCCAAAAAAAAATGCCTTAGAATTCTATCTTTGGTTTTCGTCACCCCCAGATGCCCCCTATTTCGTCATGGCTAAGTTTGTTAATGTCAAGTCTAAACTTTATGGGTACGCATAGCTGTCTGACCTCCTCCTCTCGCTTAGTTTTCGCAACTCTAACTAATTTCCCCCTGATGACCCTAAATTCTTTGTCTATTCCTGTTAGGGCCTTATCCCATAATGGTTTCAGATCGGGGCATTTTCTTTGTTCATCTTTAAATTCAACACCATTCACTTTCGCCAAACTCTTTCCCCCTTCTCCTTCAAAAGCAGGAATGATAAAGCTATTGTCTTCCCCTCCCTCGGACGGGGTGGAAAAATTCGTAAGTTCAAGCTCCTCTTAGTTCACCTCTTTTTCTTTCTCGGGGGAAAATCTTTTTTGTTTACTTCTAGTCACCACTGCGTTAACCAACTGCACCCCCTGTTGTTCGTTTGACTCCAGCAGTTCAGCTGTTCGGTTTCCCAATAAATATAGATTATTGTCACTACTATCCTGTTTTATTGCAGCCTTGGTATAAAACTCCCCTTTCTTCGTTTTGATTTTAATTTTAGCCAGAGGCAAACAGTGGCAAATCTCATCTAACGGGCTTTTCAACCAAACGTATTCACTTAGGAGGTCATTTTCATTAATCCAGCTCCGCGAACAGACGTCTATGGATGACCCCGAATCTCTTAGACATACGTGATCTATGCCATTTATTTCCATGTTCATTTTGAATTTTTTTAAATGGGTCGTAATTCCCGGTATTTAAAGTTAAATTAGCTACCGTTTCGAAATTATTTTTCCTTAATCTAGGGCAGACTGGCTTTATGGGCCCTGTCTCATTGCAGTAATAGCATATTATGGGCTTCCTTTTCTCAAATTGACTCTCCCCCGCCCTGGGGCACTCCCTCCTAATTTGAGAACTCCCATGGCTTACCTCAAGCTTATAAGGATCCCTGATCAAGGGCCCGATATTTTTACCCTTACCACTAAAATGAGCTGATTTATTTTTACTTTCGAGAGGCTGTTTATCAAAGGTTCTACGCTCCCAGATTTTAGTCGGACCTGTTTTTTTATGCACTCTTCTAATCGCCTCAAAATGGTCCAATTTCTCAGCTAAACTTCAAAAGCTGACCGCTGTGTTCTACGAGACAAAAATTACCGTTTTTTGAAACAAACACAATTGCCGAACTTGAAATCGTCGAAACCTCCAAGACTTAAATAGTGCTTTGAGGTGGCGCCACAGGCACGTGTGATGCGTGTCTGCGCTGAAATTCTAATCATTTGCATAAATCACCTCCGCTATTGCATGTTGTAAATTGCATGTTATTTGCATGCTTCCTTCAGGGTGTTGCATTTACGGTGGACAGTAGTGTACTTAGATTATTTAAGAACAATCAACAGCCGGATTTTTCAAAAGAGGTTATATTAAAAATATTAACAGAAAAATTGATGTCATACTGTTTAAAAAATTATTTTTCACTATGTTAACTTCACTAAAATATCCCCAACTTTTTGTCTTCTTAATCCCCAACTATTTGTCTTCGTAATTGTTTTTAAGTGTTAATGCCACGCTTTAAACAGCTCTCGCGTTGCTTTTAAGTGCTACGGTAGCAAACACTTTTGCCATCGCAGTTGATAAATAGGACAAAACTAATGCCCTTTTTTATTTCCTAATGTACCACTACAGTAGTTAGAAATATTTTAGTAAATTTATGTAATTTATTCACCCTATGCAAGTTATTATGTTGCCATTTTTAAATCCTAAAATAATGGAGCTGCTGCAACAGTCTCAGAAATTAAAAAAGAACCAGTTTTCACTCTTGTTCTGGTATAGTGTTTATTAAATATGTGTAATTTTCTCTCGCTCTTATTTCCATAAATTTCGAATTCATTTATTAAACCTTTTAATAATCACTTACATTTCTCTGGAGATTGGAGTCTAGTCAGACTCCTCCACTCCATATCTGGGAATGAGTGGGCCTTGTGTTGCGTTCTTGGTTTGAGGGATTGAGGAGGTGGGGCCTCGGCGGGCTGGAGCCAATGGCGAGTGGTAGAGAATCGGTGGATTCATGAATGATTTCTATTGGTTGGTGAGTTTATTGGACTTGGAGAAAATTTTTTGCCTGACTCGGTATAGAAAAATAAACTATTGAGATGGGAAAAATAAAAGGGAAAAGTTGAGAATGTAAGAATAAAATTGAATTTCAGCAATTGAAGAAATTGATTAGTCAATAAACGCTTCGAAAATCCAATACACTTTCTGTTTGAAGTCTTAGTTATTTTTAAGGGTGGGAAGAATTTGAGATAGTTTTGGAAATTGTTTGAATATGTTATCTACGTTTTTAAATGGATCTATCTCATGCTTTGGAAATCATTAGATCAATATTCATGAAAGGGGGAATTTTGGCTAGTACTTTGTCTTTCCAAATTATTTTTATTATCAGAGGGGTGGAGGGAGGGGTCTTTGCTTTCAATTTTTTCAGCAAGCAAGTTGGCGAAGGGAATTCCATCAACAACATGGTTACTGGTGAAATTCCTATTATTTCTATTAGAAATAGGGGTTTCTTTCTTGGGTTTAGGAATTCTTGGGCATTTTGTGTAGCAGGCTGTATGTTCGTACACTTCACAGTTAATGCAATAAGGGTTATCTTGCTTCTCTTTAATTTCAGACTCTTTAGTTGGATGATCTTTTCTACATTTAAGACATCTTAGGTTCATGTGGCAGTTAGCAGCCGTATAAAAAAAATTATTACAACGTAACATTAAGTGATACCCCGAATGGAGTATCCCTCTACTTTGATATTTCCATGTATCCTAATCGGGGAAGATCGAAAACTGAGGCATTTTGGGGGTTTCTTGGCATAATAACTAGGAAAAAGGAGAGTTCTTTAGTTCTGTTGGAAATAAGTTGGTTACAGCTGGTTACAATGTAGCCAAGTTCTTCTAGGTCCGTAACAATATCTTGGGGCTTGGTACAAAACGTGGTAGTCCTTTAATGACTACTTTAATGGGCTTATTTTCCTTTGGTTGAATAATATAAAATTCCATGGTTTAATCCTCATCCATAAAATGAAGGAGGTTCCTTTGTTCTTCATGGGAATTGAGAAAAAGTCTGAGGTAATCCCCCCAGAAGTTTTAAACTTTAATTTTGGAAATTGATTCATTAGTATTTTTAATTGGTCTCTATAATCCTTATTAATTCTTAGAAAAATAGGGGGAGGGGGCTTGGGAGTTGAGATTTCGTGAATTTGATTACGGTGGGGTTCGGTATCTTGCTTTTAGTTCTCAAACGAATTTTGAGTTATAACAGGTTCAAGTACTGGAGTTGGCGTGGTGGGTCGAGCCGTTTTACTCGGAAAGACAAAGTCGTCCGTATAATTCTTGGTATTTTTCCATTTCTTTGGGTTTTTTTTATCAAATTCATTGATTTTAACGTTATCTTTAATTGTTTCATTATTTTTAGATTCTAGAGAGGAATGATCAAGGCAGGCAGGATCTAGACAAAGGGAATAGTCCGAAGTTCACTTACCAAAAGGTCTCTTGCTGCTTGTGATTCTTTCATGCTCTGTATGGTTTGACTGGCAAATGCACTCTTGTCATTAAGAGCAGTCAGTATGGTAAACACCTTCGAGAAATTAATTTTGAGTTTTTGATGTTTCTTAAATTTCCAAATTAAGCCCTTTCCAATGATATAACATACTAGTTGATTTATGTATTAGAAGTATTTTAAAATATTTTTTAAAAAATAATCAACAGATTTGCCACGCGTATTTTGACAGATAGAAATGTAAACATTGGCCTTTTAAAACTGGGATGCTCTTGCAAAGCCATTATCTGTTTTATTTATTACCACGAAATTAATTGTAGAATAACTGCAAGTGTAACTGTTAGGGTTGTTTACCTATTTTTGGCACTTTCGAACACGTTTTGATTGATCTCTTAAAATTTCTGAAATTTTGAAATGCCAAGATCTCAAAAGGTATCCAAGAAACGCAAAGGTAAGTATTATCCACGTAAGAATACTATTAATAGTAAAGTAAGTACCACTGATAGTAAATTAAATGCTCAAGCTGAACATGCACATGAATCAAAGCATTCATGTGCAAAAGAAAAGAAAATTCCCAATTTAAATGATAGTTTTTCTTCTTTTGGTGATAGCGTAGGTATTATAAATGCAATCATGAATTTGAATATTCTTGCTTTTGTTTTCAAGAATGAAGTTCACTGTAAAATGTGCAACAGTGGTTTAGACATGCAAGTTTTAAAAGGTAAGTCTGGACTGGCTATTACGGTTGTTCTGAAATGTTTTGCTTGTCCATATCGTGTAGAATTATCTTCTTCAAATTTTCACGAAGAAACACAAATTGCTACAATAAATACCAGGTTTGTGTATGCTATGCGTTCAATTTGAAAATGTGCAGAAGCAGGGAGAATGTTCTGCGGCATAATGAATCTTCCGCAACCACCTACCAGGTTTTCTCCTTACGGTAAGTGAATTTTAAATGCTGCCAAACTTGTTTACCAGGATTCAATTCAAAATGCTGCGAAGGAAGCTATTTGTGAAACTGAAGGTAACAAAAATATAACGGTAGCTGTAGATGGAACATGGCAGAAGCGTGGTTACACATCCTTGAATGGTGTAGTTACTGTGACCAGCATTGATACAGGTAAGGTGATAGATGTTGATATTATTTCAAAATATTGTACTAGTAAAAACTTGCCTTATCATGAAAAGGATTGTAAAAGGAGCTACGTTGGAACTAGTGGAGCGATGGAAATCCAAGGCGCGTCTAAAATTTTGCAACGGTCATTATCTTTACATATTGCCTGATATATTACGTACTTAGGAGATGGGGATTGCAAAGCATTTGATGCGGTAAAAAAGAAAACATTTATAGAAATGAATATCCAATTGAAAAATTGGAGTGTATTGGCCATGCAATGAAGCGCATGGGAACAAGATTTCGCCGATTAAAAGCTCAATTGAAAGGGCAAATCTTGTCAGACGGTAAGTGTTTAAGTGGGAAAAATCGTTTGACTGAACATGAAATTGATAACTTGCAGTCATACTATGGATCAGCTATTCGGAAAAATCACAGCAGTGTTCAGAATATGCGGCAAGCTATCTGGGCCATTTTTCTGCATAAGTTATCAACTGATGAATATCCTCAACATGGTTTTTGTCCCAACGGCTAAGATTCATGGTGTGGATTTAAAAAGGCTAAAGCATCAGGTAAGTCTTACAAAAATAAAAACTGTCTTCCAGTCGCTGTTGTTGAAGCAATGCGTCCTATATTTAGAGATCTTTACCATCCTGATCTGTTGAAAAAAATGTTTGCATGGCAAAACACAAACCCCGAATGAAAGTTTTCATAATGTCATTTGGTCACGTGTTCCCAAAGCAACATTTGTACAGATTGAAAAACTTTCACTTGGTGTTTATGATGCTGTTTGTTCCTTTAATAATGGTAATGTATCGAAATTAAAAATGCTTCAAAAAATGGGCGTAGAACCTGGGTAATATTCAGTAAGTGCCATGAAACTTCTCGATAGAGAAAGACTAATGAAAGCAATTTATGCTTTTTCGAGACGCTCGAAAAAAATTAGAAAAGATGAAAAAAAAGAAAAAGAAAGAAAGTAGAAGATAATATTCAGAAAAACAAGGTAAAAACCGGCTACAGTGCAGGATATTTTTGATGAGGTAAAAATTTATACAAGAGCTACTGTGTTTTCTAATTAATATATTTTTAAATAGTCTGTTTTTTTTTCTATAAATCTACTGTACGCATGAACTGGAAATTTTTGCTATATATTTCATATATATTGTTCTGTGTTTTTATTCTTTATGTAAAATTTTTTAAATAATTCTCAGACATTTTTCACTAATGAACACATCTCATAACACAGAAAATAACAATTTTTATTAAATTGTGTATTTTTTTTTCCATAAATCTACCGAATGCATGAACTGGAAATTTTTACTATATATTTTATATATATTGTGAATTTATACTATTTTTTAAGCTTTGGTATTCAATAGCTTCTTAGTAAAAGGTATATAAATATCTAAAAATGCAATGCCTTTTTTCGTTGCACATAGCTTGTTACATATATAAAAACACATAAATTTCATGTTCAAAAACATAAAAACAGATTTCTTGTTGTTTTGAATACCATTTACCAAATATTTAAAGAAAATTTTTAATTCTGCTGCTGTAAAAAATTGTGTTAACAGGTGAATATATAAAACACTAATGAAACTTTTCGAAATAGTGTATAATCATGTATTACCAAAGCCATATTTTCATGTATTGACACATTTTCACATAGTATTTATGATGCTTTATAATCAAATTTGATGAAAGTAATGTATCAGAACTGAAAATTCCTCAAAAATTGATACAGAAATTGAGTAAAATAATCAAACGCTACACAAAATACCTCGATAGCTTAAAAGTGAAAAATGTTATATATGTATTTTCTGAGAAATCTAAGTAAAAGAAAAAACTAAAAAGCTTTAAAAGTAATAGAGAATAAGCTAATATTTAATAAAATAGAGCAAATACATATAGTAATTCATTATTTTTGTGATCAAGTGCTTTTTTACTCTAAAAATGCAATTATCTCAAAATGGTTGTTTTCAAACCACGTGTACCGTTTTCTCAGAATCTACAGAATGAGTGCTCATGTAATTTTTACTGAACATAAATAATATGTTACTCTATATAATAAGGCTATATTTTTTGGAGATTTTCCCAAAATATTTTGCTGAAAATCAGTTATCGTAAAAAATATGACAGTTTTCAAAAATTTCAGTGATACTTTTACGATGAATTTTTTTGAAAAAAGTAAACAATATATTTTAAATATATTTAACAGAATTTAAATAAAAAAGCCTAATTAACATACAGACAAAATTTGAAGTTTCTATATTTAACAGTTTCTGATAAACTAGTTCCTAAAATGGCTCAATTTAACATTGTCGGTATAGGGCCTACCGACTACTCTTAGTGGTTTTTTGGTATGTTACGAACTTCTTGTAACCGACAAGCAGAACATCAAGTTGATTCACTTTGCCATAGCATTTCTTCGTCTAACACAGTCAGTCTCGGGCTTCATTGTATTTTTCTCGCTATCAGATCTTGAGGAGATAGAAGATCGCCATTTGCAAGACTTATATATATATTTAAATATATAAAAACAATCACAATTATCAATTTAAAAATTGAAATATATGAATCCCAAAATACCAAAACACTTCAGAATATCAATGGCGATTATAAAAGATAATGTTCCATCATTTTCAAACAAAATTAAAAAATTATAAAATAAAATAAAAATTTATAAAATATTCAAGTGCAATCTCGGACTTAGGACCGATAAGTGGGGTTAAACTAGTTTGATGGCGCCAACCTTCCCCTATTGCAACTTGGTAAGTTAATTGAAAAATTTTCAAATTTCAGAAGAAAAAAAATTTAAAAAATTAAAAATTAAAAAGTTAAAATTAAACCATTATACTTTAAATTAAAAAGTTAAAATTAAATCATTATACTTGAAAAATAAAACTATTCGCCATCACATTCCGAAAGATATTGCAATATTAAAATTTAAAAACAATTTAGTGCATAATATAAGTGAACCTTCAAACTCCCAAGATGATGCACCCATCTTTAAAATAGTTGTAAAGGTAGAAAAAATAAATTCCTGATCCGAAAGTTCAAATCAAAAAATATTTGAGATCCGAAAGTTCAAATCAAAAATTATCTAAAATCAAAAAGTTCAAATTAAAAAATCCGAAAGTTCAAATTAAAAAATCCGAAAGTTCAAGTTAAAAAATCTGAAAGTTCAAGTTAAAAAATCTGAAAGTTCAAGTTAAAAAATCTGAAAGTTCAAGTCAAAAAATCTGAAAGTTCAAGTCAAAAATCTGAAAGTTCAAGTTAAAAAATCTGAAAGTTCAAGTTAAAAAATCTGAAAGTTCAAGTTAAAAAATCTGAAAGTTCAAGTTAAAAAATCTGAAAGTTCAAGTTAAAAATCTGAAAGTTCAAGTTAAAAAATCTGAAAGTTCAATCTAAAAAATTCGAAAGTTCAAGCTAAAAAATCCGATAGTTCAAACTAAAAATTTCTAAAAACCGAATGTTCACATTAAAAATACAGTATATTCACAAATGAATAGAGTAAATCATTAAAGACTCACCAAACAGTATCCCATCAAGAATATGATCCATTTCTTATAGCACGACTTTTCATTTTTAATATATCAATTACACATCATATTTTGCTCATAACATCTAACCATGTCAATCCAATCGATTCTTGATCCAACACTAGAGTATCTAGTGTATATATATATATATATATATATATATATATATATATATATATATATATCGAATTTAACAGAAGCTGTATCCATATCGGATTCGGGGTCGCTCATCATACTACTGCTAGAGGCTACCCCCTTGACCATAAAATCACTTAACCGCTTTAATGAGGCTCATGTCTGCCATGGTACGTATGGCTCTCATGCTCATTTGTGCATGGAAGTAATATTTGCAATAAATTTCTTAAGAAAATTGTCCGAAGCTGCATATTTTTTTGGTCTTCTCTTGAGGAACGTACTACTTGCGTTGAGAAACACGGATTTATGTGTTCGTGTTCGTACAAACTCCATATAGTATATGAATCCATTTTGCCATACACACATTTTCAATTCCTATCCCATCATTTTTATTCTTTAACTAACTCACCCCAAAGGTTGTATTCGTAGAGCCCCAAGATGTCGCGGAACACAGTTTTATGACCACTGCTGTATGCGAATAAAAAAAATTATGTATTGACATGGATCTTACATTCACTGAGCACCACAGTAAAAAAATATCAAATTCTAAAAAAATAACAAGCACTTATCCAGACATATCTCACCTCACTACTGGGCTGTAATTTAAAAATATGCCAAGCTAATAAGCTCAACCCAAGCGATTGGAGATTAGGTTTCCATGCCGGAAACAGGAAGTCTTCAACTATTCAACCTCTTTCAAAGCAACTTCGATTGCCGGAATACACCCTATGAAGCTTTAGCTGCCTGTTTTTTTATGATACATCAAAGCTGCTAGACCACCGAGAGGGTGGCGTAGTTGATTTATCGCTGGCCTTCTACATCCAAGGTTGCGTGCTCGACCCCGACCCAAGTCGGTGGATTTTCATGAAGCAGAAAATCAACAGCGGCCATGTCGTACGATTACACGGCATGTAAAAGCTCCCTGGAATGTCTGTTTGACTTAGGTGCTCTGGGCAAAATGAAACTTCTGAGTTTAGTTTCGCATCGTCAGAGCTCAGTGGCCTCCCTCATGGGAGGAAACTGGACGTCAAAAGTACTTACGGCAATTGGAATCGCCTGTATGGTGCCGAAATAAAAAGTGGGGAATGAACTGCTGCTGAGGAATGAACTAGGTCTGCAAAGGTAAAAAATGCCATTGCGCAATCCCATTACAGAAAGAAAAGAAAAGGGAGGAAAGATTAAACAATGAAAGAAAAATGTGTTTGCATGTAAAATGAGTCAGATATCTATAAAAATATATAATATTTATGTAAGACTTCTTTGGGATTTTCTGTATGAGAGTGTAAAAGCTATAGAGTTAATGAAATCCTCTGCACTTGCACTGAAAATTTTATTTTCAAATGAATTTGTTTCATTTTGGTAAAGAGAGAATATATTTAATATTATTCTTATATAACCACAGATGGCACTTCATGTCTTAACTTAGCATTTTAAGAGGAGACTTTTCGTTTTTTTCCCGACATTTAATCACATTTTCACTCTGGTTACTTTTCTAATTAATGAAGATGTGCGAGTTCAATAATTTATTCATTTTAAAATTCGTTGTTATACATTAGATGGAATATATTTTAGTTAAAACATTTGTAACCGCTAGGTGACGCAGTATATATCTATATATATATAAAATGTTGAGTTGGTTTGTGTAAGCTCACATAACTCAAAAGGTTCTGCATGGATTTATCTGAAATATTGACAAAACTTTGCATTTGACTCTGGTCAGGTTCTTATGTACTTTTTATTTTGAAATTCATTCTAAAGATTTTTAAATTTAATTTTTAGGTGATTTTTTTGGTGTTAATACGTCTGTTGCGAACGGCATCGTCTCTCCAACCAATTAGCGTCAAGCTAATGACGCAACGTAAAAACCTCGCTATGAAATGTTGTGTTTTGTGTTTGAGCGATTAAATGCTTTATGTGTCACATTCTAGTCTATTCAGTATTTTTTAGAATAGTTTCACCAAAACCAGACATCGGGTCAGCCCTGCAATAAGAAATAACGAATCGTGTAGCGGCGAGTTCACGTTTTGACGTCATACGATATCATGATTTGCTCTGAATGCGAAAATTTAAACTTTACACATAGTTTTTTTCCGAATTATTGAATAATTCTACTAGGGTTGTGTTGTTTGGTTGTCATATTTATCTATTTTTTTGTTCTTTAAAACGTAATTAGGATTATTTTTCGAATAAATTATTTTTTAAAAATTATTCTTTCAACTACTCAAATATTGTTTTGTAGTTTTGGCAACAATCGGATAGCATATCGCGGGATGTTTACAATTTTGCTTAAATACTACATCGTGTTTTTTTCGGTAATTTTAAGCTAAATTTATTTCTCTTTATTAAGCGAAAATGAAATTTACATAATTGACTCCTGTACGCTACTTATTTTTCTACCAAATAGTTTCCGTTAACCATTTACTTGAAATAAAAAGACGTAACCAAATGCCACGATATAACACATTTAATGTTTGGAAACAACATTTTTTTCCCGCTTGGAGACATTTTAATTTGACGAAATTAATCGACGGAGTTTTTAATAACAATGTTTTTTCTCTGTTTTAGACAACTTTTTAAATTTCATTTGATTTTTGCGTATTATCGCAACAAACGCCAACTTTCATGATAACTAGCAAAGTTGGCCGTTCCCCATTTTTGCAGATGTTGTATGCGCGGAATTGGCAATCGTGTGCTTCGTTTTGTACAATATCCCCAATACATTGCGATAATACGGAAGTACCTTTCATTTGATGTTACTATTGAAATACAAATGGTAAAACTGAGATTTTCTGATTTTGAGTCATCGAAATATTGCACCCTATTTTGTTTTTGATTGCTTTATAAGTTTATAACCTTCTTAAACAGATTCCATTAGTAATTTGTTAAAAAAAATACTTGAAGTTATTATGGTTTGCTTTTGTCAGGGACGTAGAGCTTCCGCTGTATCAATGATAAAGGGGCCCCAATGAATGTTATTATAGTCCCACTTACAAGGTGCTCATATCTAGAAAAGGGCCCCAAAAGAATTCGGACACAAGGCCCTCTCAGAGCTGTTTTGTAATTTCATATGCTTTTGTACAAACCTTTTTTTAACTGCAGTCAATCGGCTTGAGTACATAAAATTGTACTGCAGAAACTCGAACTCAGGTCATCATACTGGTCAAGCAAATGCAGTGCGAGGGATAGTTGCTCATCAAATTAGAGTATGCATGAATGAATGAGCAAGACAGACAGAGGGCTCAAATATATGTTGAGGAAGTAGGTGGTCCTAAGATTGTAATTATTTTTTCAAATTATAATTTCGCGTTGATAAATATAGTTCAGCTCTTTTTATGTAAATTAGTGTTAATATTGTATATCACTTTTCAATTTGTTTTTAAGCTCAGGATATTTACTTTGGATAATTTTTATATATAAAATACTAATTTTAATTCTGTACATTATGGATGTGTTTGCGTGATATCAAAATCTCTCCACAAACGAGTAGCGTACCGATTACAATCTTCCGCCTATTTTTTATCTTTCCTCAAATGAATCTAAATTAAATTAATGTATAGTTTTTTTTTCATCGGCCATTTACCTAAAATCAAAAAACATTGCCAAAAACAGCAATATGCATTCAATAAGGGAAAACCATTCTAAGCCTGTTTGTGCACACTAATAATACATTTTTGTGCTTGGCAGTGAATTTTTCCTCGAAATATTTATTGAAATTTCTAATAGTTGGAGCAATAACATTAGACTCACAAAATATCTATTTTATGTAATTTAAAATTTTATTAGGTGTTATTGTGAAATACAAATGGGAAAATTAAGATTTTCTGACTTATATTTTGTGTTTGTTTTGATATTTATGCATTATCGCAACCATTTTGGTAACATTAGCACTTTATGGCCAATTCACTGTGTATGACAAGAACAAAATCGGGATTGATATAGTTGCAGCAGTACCCAAGTACCTTTTTTTGCAACTTTTTTTGGTGATTTCATCAAAATATTCATAATTTGTTGTTAATAATTGGTTTTTAGCTTTTTATCATTTAAGTTTGTTATAGCTAGCTGTACCCAATCACGTGTTCCAGTGACTCAGTCTGGTTAAAAAGAAAGAAAAGTGACAGCACATTTTTCTAATATCTCTAACCGCTTGCACTTAAGGTATAATTTTTTTTATAAATTTCACTGTGTATTCGATTGCAAATACATTCAGCCTCTCATTGCGTTGGATTTAAGCTGTGTCAATTGATCCACGTTTGAAGTTAAATATTTCATTAGCATTTTTTATTTTTTCCTTTTCTTTTTGTTCCTAAGTTTTCTTTTTTTTAATAATATGAAATTTTATATGTTTTTGTTTTAATTTTCTTTTCTTTTTAAGTGCAGTCAATTAACTTTACTACATAAAAATAAAGCCCTGCGGGAAATCAAACTTAGGTCGTCATACCTGCAAGGCAAAAGTACTGCAACGAGTGTAATTGCACATCAAACTGAGAAAGAATGGATATCAGCAAACTAGAACAACAGACAAAGAATGGCACAAAAGCATGCTGAGGGTGCAGCAGAGCAATATGTAGCCAGACTTGAGGATGCACATTTGTAAGCACATCATTAGTGTTTTACAACAACAGAAAGATGTTAACCAGAAACAGCACATCTGCATCAAACATGACTTTGTGGTGAGCAATCACGCAATAACAGTCACCTTGCATTTCGGTACAATCCAGTGGAAGATTCTAAGTTCAGGCAGCATGTTTTCATCTACACAATGATGGAAGTGTATCCGTATTGCAATGTTCTGGAATTTAAGGGAGAAACAAAAGGAATGTTTTGTACCACTGAAAAAATTAAACTGCCTCAACTCGGAGAACCACAGAGCCATTAAAAATTTTGCTTGCTAGATATACTGCGGAATCAAAACATTTCCTATATAACATCAGGAAATACAATTCATGTTTCCAAGTGACATTGTTTGTATAAATGTGCATTTGTGAAACACACCTCTGATTTAATAGAAATATCCATAAGAATTGTAAAACCAACCCATTGCCCTCAAAGAATCCAGAGTACAGCCATTTAAAATTTATATTCAAACTTGAGGTCTCCACTTTAAAAACAATGTAAATAAAAATGTAAATTCATAACATAAGGACAAAAATAAGCCGTAATAACTTCAAGCATTTGGTCAACAAATTGTAAATGATATCATTTAAGGAAAGTTTTGCATATATATATATATACATTTTTTTATGAAAGATCATACCTGCTAAGCAAATGTTTTAACATACTGAAAACATTTGCTTTCTGTTTAACAAGACTGAGCCACGGCAACGCATGGCAGGGTACAGCTAGTCGTTATATAAATATATTTGCAAAACTGAACTTCTATTTGTTACGGTGCTCTCAATTATGCGAAAACAAAATTCGCTTTTGAAAATTAATGAGTAAAGCAAAAACTGATATCGGATCCAAAGAAAATATTAATTAATAAAGAAATTATCAAGAAATGACGCTGGAAGTCAATAAATTTGAATTCTATAATTCAAACTTTGAATTTTTTTTACATTCATTTTGATTCATTATGTATATGACATTATTAGTGTTTTAAGTGTATATACAGTGAAACCTCCATATTACGAATCTCTCTATATAACCGAAGTTTTCTACGTAACGAACTTTTTTTCTGGAATCAAAAGAATTTCACGATTTTCTTCAGAAAATAGCCTCCCTATAGCGAAGTGCATTTTCTGGGCAACGAACTTTTTTCTTCCGATTCAATTTTTTTTCTCCCTATATTTAAAGTCTTTCTGGACCTTCGTATGATGAAGTGATAAAATTACTTGAAATAATTTAACGTGGTTTCAGTGTGAAAGAAATGCACCTGAAGGGGTGTATGGGGCATTGCAAAGATACGAAGTGTATTATGAGAGAAAACATTCTTTTAAACAGAAAATTCAAACAAAATTAATAGATTTTACCGGTAATTAAAGGCTACATCTGCTAATATATGCTTAAAGTTGCACGGTATAAAAAATGTATGTTTGAAATTACTTTTGGGTTTTAAATTAGATAATGTCCTTATAAATTTCATAAATTTTAATATAAAATTATTTTTTTAATGCTGAAAATACATTGTATTCCTCCACATTCTTTTTTCTTGCTTTCATTGCAGTTTTTCTTTCTTTTTTGATTAGTAAAATACATAAAATAAATGGATATTAATTTACAAAATGTGTGAATAACTACTTTTTATAATACCATATAGTGTTTATTAATTTAATATTGGTTTTATATGGTTTATAATGCATATTGAAAGATGGGAAACTCTATGTAACAAATGTTTCATGTAACGAACTTTTTTTCAGGATTTAACGACTTTTCACAAAATTTTAAATTTTTATTCCAATTAGATTCTCATTATTAACGCAATTGTCGTCACAATGCGTATAACCTTAGCAAGTCAAAGTATACATCTTTCTAATAAGTAAATTATTTAATAATCGTTTACACATCTGTATTACAATTTAATGAAATAAATTGCGTATTATAGAAAAAATATCAATTGTGAACTAAATTTCGAAAAATATGTATGTATTAGGTATAAATTTTCTAATATTCATTTTATCAAAAAATTTTTATATATTCAAAAGAAATTCTAGGCCATTGTTACAAAATCTAAGCGTGCTTTGCGATTCTGATAATCCATATTAAGTCGGTTTATTTTCAGCAATCAAATTTTAAAATTTTTTTGATATCTATATATATAAAGGAGAAAAGCGACTCACTCACTCACTGACTGACTCACTGACTAATCACGATATCTCCGGAACTATTAAACCTACAGACTTGAAATTTGGTATAGGTAGGTTCCCTTCATGGAGTAGACTAGCTAAGAACGGATTTTGAAAAGTTCGAACCCCAAGGGGCGTTACGGGAGTTTAAGGGGCGTTATAGATAATTATTTCCATTACTAAACTATTAGATGTACAGTCGTGAAAAACTCGATACACAGATTTCTTTCATAAAGTACAGATTCCCTACATAATGATTTTTACGAAAATTGACCTCCAAGGTGCGTTGAGGGCGCTTAAGGGGCGTTATACATAATTATTTCCATTTCTAACCTATTAGACGTACAGTCTTGAAATTTGGTAAGCGGATTCCTTTCATAGAGCACAGATCCCCTACAGAATGGGTTTTGTGAAAATCGACTCCCAAGTGGCGTTGTAGAGAATTAAGTGGCGTTATAAGCAATTAACTCTTTTTTTAAACTATTGGACGTAAAATCTTGAAATTGAGCAAGCAGATTCCATTCACTGAGTAGAGATCTGTCATAAAATGGGCTTTGTGAAAATCGTTTCCTAAGTGGAGTTGCGGGGGCTTAAGGGGCGTTATACATAATTATTTCCATTTTTAAACTATTAGGCGTACAGTCTTGAAATTTGGTAAGCGAATTCCTTTCATGGTGCAGAGATCCGCTACAAAATAGTTTTGGGTAAAATTGATCCCCAAGGGTCACTGAGGGGGATTAAGGGGCGTAATACAGAAATATTTCCGCTTTTCAACTAATAGAAACACCTGCTTGAAAATTAGAAGGTATATTCCGTTCATGGAATAAAGTTCCTTTTACAAAGATTTTTGCGAAAACGGACCCCCAAAGGAGTGGGGTTGCAAGGGATTAAGGCGTGTTATAGAAAAATTCCTGTTTTTGAATTTAACTCATTTACTTGAAATTTGTTGAGCCCTTTTCTTTAGTTGATAGAGTCCCACTAAGAATGGATTTTACGGAAATCAACTCCAGGTGGATGCGGAGAGAGTTATTGGGGCGTATTGATAGACAAAAGTCCCGTTTTCGAACTGTTAAGACTACAATAATAAAATTTGGTTTGCATGCTTCTTTTGTTGAATTGGAATCCGCTAAGAGTGCTCTCAACGAGGTATTGATGATAAAAATTCCGTGTTTGCTCTGTTAGTTTTAGACTTGAAATTTAGCACGCATGTTTATTTTATGGAGTAGAGATCAACTGAAAGTTGCTTTGGTGGAAATCCACTTGATTATTAGGTTAAGTGAGCGAAAAAAAACTTTCTTTTTCTATTTTAGATATAAATAGAAATTAGATATTATAATTTATGTTCCTTTTATATCAAGGGGTGAGAGTGTAACAGCTATAAATATATTTTCCAATACAATCGAATTCTTAATGCTAGATATCAATAATTAATATATATGTAAACAGTATACATATATACAACATCGTGAAATACCCAGTGAAGCGGGTGGGTAACGGCTAGTATATTTATAATAGGAGGCTTTCTTCACAGGATTTTAATATGAAATTAACACATATAAGGAGTGGAAAATAAGGTAAGCAATCTTAGAGCTTTTAAAAATTGTCAATATTAGGGAAATTATTCGAGTGCCATGGGAAAAATTCATAACTACTTTTACGTAAAAGAAGTAGGGTTTTTTATCTAGCCTTACACAAAGTAAATAATATACGGAAAGGACCAGGCCTATTTGGTGATAAAAATTACAAGAAATGAAAGCTTGTAAAAAATCATACCTGTCGTCCCCATCTGTGATAGGAAAGTACGAATTGAGATTATCGGATTCTCACGAGTATTACAACTTATTGATGACGTTGAGATAATTGTGTTGATGTTCTATATCTATAAAATATTCTTTTTCTCGAGAGGACGCTAGTGTGTATATAACGTTAATGTATTTAGAGACTTCGTTCTGAAATCTAAAATTGTGTTGTGAATTTTTGCAGAAAAATACGTTTAGAACTAGAGACAGAACAATATGATAGCAAATACTTAACGAATCTATTTTCTCAAAAGCGCTATGATTTTTTGGTGTTGTATAGATAATTGACTCGAAGCGCCCCAAAGTAATAAAATCGTTTTCGTCACGAGAGGTCGATAGTGTACAGGGAGAGAGAAAATGACGAACGTTCTAATACTATTTAGTTTTTCGACACATTGTGTTAACTAACGAGTAAAAAAGTATCCCTTGGAACTCGAGATACTAAACAATAGAATATTCACAATCTGGTAGGAAGCATACATGTAAAGATAAAACGCTTTAATATTCTTTTATTATACTAAAATGAAACTTTAAAAAGTGTTGCAAAATAAAGCTATTATATATAAATAAAAATTTCGGTTTTAATAAATAGGGGGGATGCCGGTAACTACACAAACTTCATAGAGAGCATGAATCCATTTAGCATACACATTTATTTCTTCTCCATTTTTTTGTTCTGACTCGTGGAACCCCTAGACATGCCGTGTGGAAGCCCTAGATGTGCGGTGTGGAGCCCCTAGGTATGCCGTGTGGAGCCCCTAGGTATGCCATGTGGAAACCCTAGGTATGCCGTTTGGAACTCCAGGGTTCCATGGAACACATTTTGAAGACCACTGCACAAGACATCCGTTGGTGTCAATTTGACACTGGAGCCTGTTCACTTTGTTCTCTCCGATGTTTTGCTAAGAATTTGAAATTTTTCGTGGCTTTTAATCATTTTCCCTGGTGATTAAACAGAAAGTGTTTTGTGATTCTAGGTTAATTAGGAGTCATTTTTCAACTGATACCTAGAACGTCCGCTGGTGTCAGTTCGAAACCAAGTCACTTTATCATTATAAAAAGCTGTCGTTCAACAAAGTATAGTTCACTATGTAGATACTATTACTAAAATAAACTTCCCAAAGTTCTATCACACATTTTTCTTACCTTGAATACAGTTTTATTGAGCTCACAGTAGAAATGAATCAATTATACTAAAATTGTTGTGTCTTAAGGTTTTCGTTACATCTCTTTAAGTTCCAATCCTCACGATCGTGCGGGTTAGATGTTCTTATAAGGTTTTGCTTCTGGACTAGTCTCATGTGAGAAAATTGAGAATGTAACGATTGAGCGTGTTTCCAGAAAGTGCAAAGTGTCTCTTTTTATGAAGCGATGGTGGTTGTATTCTATGTTTTATTTTCAGCTGGCAAATCTAGCTTTGTTTTCAAATACAGCGAAAACACGTCTTTTTTTATGTGTCGTAAAAAGGTAATTATCAATACATTTCTAATTGCTTGGATACAAATTTTTGTATTAAAGTTTTAACAATTGTAAAATAGAAAATAATATTAATTATACTCTATTAATGTTGCCTGTAGGACTCTGGATTTCGTTACCCGCACGATCATGCAGGTTGGGAGTTACTTCAGTCACTGCAGCTATCAAGGTGCATGCCATGCGAATTTTCTTTTCTGTTTCAATAATTTTGATGGAAGTCCACATAAAAATGAAATATATTGTTGTATAATTAATACCAAATTTTCTTAGTAGTCGCCTTGAATGAGTCCTTTTTTTCAATTTTCTCGCTCTTTAATGCAATTAATTTTCTTTTTCATACATTTGTTGAGGAGTATGGCATTTCTATCCCCTCCACAGATATTGCACCCATATCCCCCCAAAAAATAAAATCTGGGTTTTCCGATGGGAGTTAGTATGGTGAGGTTTAAATATTTTGTTTCTTTTAAATAATGAAATTTTCTGATCATTTTACTATTCTTCATGGAATACCGTGCTAACTTTTAACCAAAAAGTTTTTCAGGTGTTTAAAAGGAGAAGAATTCTCACACAAAAAGAAAATTTGCAATTGCTGAATAAATCAGATTGAATATATATCAAATCTTAGTGATATCTCGAATGATGACAATGCTGCGAACAAATCATATCAATAGCATACAATGGAATTAGAATCAAGTTCAGATGAGAGCGATGAAGAAAAGCATGGAAATATTTGAAATTTAAAGACATTGGATCATTCTTTGTCACAAGAGTCTCTTGATGTAGCAAATTCTTGGTTTCTTAGCAAACAACATGCAATATCATATAAAATTCCTCCAAAAATCAATATAGATCGCTTAAGATTGAATTTAGACATAGTTAAAGTGCGTTATCAGACACTCCACCTACTAAGCAAAGTATTTTAACTGATGATGAAGATAGCAGTGCTTTGATTCCACTCGCAAAAAGATCGAAATGTTATGATCCACCTGCTATGCATGTCATATCTTTTATCCTGACTATTCCAGGATAAAAGGTTTGGCATGTATACTCATTTTTGTTGTATTGATAACATTTCAAGGCCTCGCAAGTGCAGATTTGAAAACTAAGAGAGCAGTTCGAAAACATGTTGTGAAAAATGTAATGGTTATTTAAACTTTTCAAACACAAAAAAGATTTTCACAGTAAATAAATAATGCATCAATAAAAGAGTTATAATTATCCATAAAGAACTTTTTTATTTTTAACAATCGTTTTTGCATTAAGATTGTTTCTTTTATTAAATGAGATCTAAAATTGTATTACTCGTAAAATTGTATAGTAGACCTGTTACATAGTTAAAGCCCAACCCGCACGATCGAACGGGTACCGTCTACGTTCAAAGGGAGAGTAGGAATTTATTTCTTTTATTATTTTTCTCCGTGTCATTGAGATCCATATATTATTAATAACCAGAAGAATTTAATAATTAAAGATAAAAATAATTCGGGTCTTAAAGGGATATAGTATTTGCTTATCTCTTCATAAAAAAAATTCATTCTATTTTTAACCTTAGTGCAGAGAAACGATGAAACGATGGCTCTTTGAATTGGTCTAACCCCTGATGAAATGGCTAATTTACTGCGAGAGCTTTCTGCGAATGAATTGGCTCTAAATTTGATTCTGTCATAAAAGAATTTAATAAAAGGGACTGCGAAGAATCTGAAGTAAAATAAAATCGAATAAATCTCGGTTTCTATGGATGTTGATTTTTATTTTTGCCCTAGTTAGCCTTTGAGTTTGACACCCTTACAGTAGAGTCTTTAATTCGAGTTTCATTCCATAAAAGACCTGTCATGTAACAGATAAGTTGGAGAGTATGTCGCCAGAGCACAGGCGTCGAGTTCGTCACTTGACCGTATTTTAGAATTATGAAATTTTTAAGCAAAAGTCCACTTGTTTCTTCTAAGTTCTATGTTGAGGAAGAAGTTACTAGAATTTTCTTATCCAATGGCATTAGTATATACAGAGGTTTCTTTTGGATGGAAGGGTCACATTTTAAAAAACATATAGGCAAAAGCTCAGAACAGTAATCTTTAAGGTAAGAATTAAAAATTTGTTAGTGTCTGTGGGTGAATCCCAAAACTATAATTGTGTACGGTGCTGTTCTATAAAACATTCAGAAATACGAAAAGAAGAAAAAAAAAATTTACTCAAATCTGTTTTTGTTCTAACCTTATTTGCAAAACAGAAAGGTTTAAGGGTTATTAATTAAAGTTATAGATATTATCCAACATATTAATAACTTATTGTATTCGTTGTGGGCATGTGTTTGTTTTAAATGCACAAGACACACCGAAGGCATAAATAACTCGGTACAATTATACCATTTCATAGATAAAACTTGGACCGAAAAGAATTACTTTGAGTCAAGCAGGCTCAACTAGTAGGTCCCCATGCTTTCATTAGTGACCCGCTCATGGATCATTGCACTAAGAAAATCAGTAATTTAAGAGCAATGCATTGAAAATATAGCAGAAAAATTTATCAATTTCTTTTTAGTTATCTAGGTCGTACGGGCGTAAAATGAGAGATTTTTATAGTCGTATTATATATATATAAATCGGTTAGTGATGAAAAACAGTTAAATAGTGACCATTTAGTAAGAAACTCTACTTTAACCATCCCTTGTGTCAGCAATGTCTTTTAAGGGTAAAATATATCCCACGAAAATAGATTTTTTCATGACGATTGAGAAATTGTGTAGCTACAATTATCTAAATCTCATCTTATTTTTTCATTAAAAGTAAAAACTTTATTTCTATATAACAACTTTATTTTGTAACACTTTTTAAATTATTATAATATAAAAAGTATTAAAATATTTTATCTTTATATATATATCCCTACTAGATTGTGGATATTCTAATATTTAATATCTTGGGTTTTACGAGATAATTTTATACTCTTTAGCACAATATATTGCAAACTTAATGTTTTCTAAAGGATAGTTTATCAAATCTATTTATTACGAAATATTTTCTTATTTATAAAAAAATGACGTTAAAAAATATTGCTACGAATTTTGTACAAAGAATACTTAAAATATTGTAAATTATTTATAACTGGATATATAATACGTTTAAATTACTGTATGTTGTATTTATTTTAAGTTAAAACTTGTAATATTCGCAAGAAAGGCCGTTTCTTACATTATAATGGCAATTCAATGGGATCTAGGCCATAGAGATAGGCAGCCTTTTTGGTGACTAATTTGTCATTCATTTTTGGCGAGTTAGAGTTATTGTTTCTTTGGCAACTTTATAAATTCTTCGGGAAATATATGGATAAATATTCTAATATCACGATCCACGACGAAGGGGATTTTTCTAGAAGAACGCTTGAGGCCTACGAACAGAGAGACGCTCACCGAAACTGAGTTAGTATTGTTTTGACTAGTGATTAGTTTTTCTTGTTTGGTTCGTTGAAGAGTAGTATTGATTTTGTCGTGAAGAGTCGCCTAGCGATTTCTTATTTCTTCGGCTGTTGATTAGGACGAGTGAGTGCTTGTGAATAATCTCTAACATACTTGTATTTTAGACACTGATAGTTTGTAAAAGCGCTGTTGAAGATGTGAACAAACCTTCTGAGATTTATTCTGCGAATTTCGCTGTGTCCTGTATTTTAAGGATTGTTTTTCGACAGTAGATTTTTACCGCCTCTGCCGTGATCTACGTAACAATATATACAAACAAAAAATAAAACAAGATCAAGTCCGCAGTTCTTCTAGAAAGTCTCTAACCTCTCAGTATCAAGAGAAAATGTTTTGGAGGATAATGTTACTACCATCCATAGCACTCTCAAAAGCTTCACGTGCCCTCTTGGGAGGTGCTAAATGAGTAACAGTGTAATCAGTAATTTTTTAATCGGCTTCGCAACGATAAAAACTTAATAATAATAAATATACTTGGAAAGTTCATAGAGTACCTATTTCCCGCAGGGAAACTTCACCTCTAATCATTTAGAAAACTTTGGGTGAGCATTGCTTCGGCTATAACAGAAAGTAATGAAGGAAAAACTGAAGAAAAACCAGAAGAATTATCCGATATTGTATATGTTTTTTAAAAAATTATGACCGTCTGAATTCTCAATTTATATTAATCCCAAATTGCCAGCAATTTCTTTAAAAATATATATATATATATATATATATATATATATAGTCGGACCTCTATATAACGAAGTCGCTTATATGGAAATTTCGTTATATAGAGGTTCATCTTTCATCGTTCTTTATAAACCACATGAAACACAAATTTCAAACTCATAAACACTATATATCGAAAAAGTAATTAAACACCTTTTTTGTAATTTTATGTATATATATATATATATATATATATATACATAAAATTACAAAAGGTGTTTAATTATTTTTCGATATATATATATATATATATATATATATATATATATATATATATATATATATATATATTATATCTCACCTATAAAAAAACTGCAAAAAATTTTTTGATGCTTTTCTCCACTTTATGAAGCATTAATTTTTTTATTGACATTTTTGAGCTACGAGAAATGAAGTGACCTGTTCGATTGAGCAGCACAACAAATGAACGGAGACTAGTTCAAGGTAACGAGACTCCACTGAGGGTGAAACGGGATATTGAAGATGTTTCCAGTGAACTGGACCATGGAGTTTAAGTCTTGTTTTCCTTATGAAAAATGCCAAGAATTTTATTGCTCTTTGCGAGTTGAGACCTAATAAAACCATTTCAATATTTTTAAGACTACCATAAAATGTGTTAAAAGTGAAAATAGCTAGAAATGACCAGAAACACTATAAAAATAGGGAGAAAAAAACTGAACCACAAGAGAAAATGTTCGTTATATAGAAAAAGCACTTCGCTATTGGAAGGTAATTTTAAGAAGAAAATCGTGAAATGTTCTTAGTTCCAGGACAAAGTTCGCTACATAGAAAAATTCACAAAATACAGGTTCGTAATATTTAGGTTCAACTATATACCAGAATATCCATTAATAAACTTATAATAATTCAAATATAGCCTGGTAGTTTAACTAACGATGTCTTTTCTAATATGTGTCGTAGCGTGTGTTCAATTCAAGAATATTTCAGTTCTGACAAAATATATTTGGCACATACGTAGTAGCTCACTCATTGCAATTCCTCTTTTGCACAGTATTAAACAGGAAACCACCGTGTAATATTATCATGGAAGCTATTTTAAAATGAAATCAACTTCGTTTCGATTGCTTGGTTTCCGAATGTTAGCCTCTCTTCATACGCGATGGATTTCCAATGGCTCTAGGAGTATGGAAAGCCGGTTACGATGCAGAATAGTGAAAAATTAACATTTGTTCTAAACTAGTAAAAATCCAAGTTGTAACTAACCAAGTGGACCCACTATATATCTAAGGTTACTTCACATTTATTTTTGTTTATCTTACATTTCTGTTTCATTTTTTCATATTTAAGATGTTTTGTTAGTGTTTTGTATGTTCAGAACTGGTTATGGCAGTGCTTCTCAAACTTTCACTACTGGCGATCCACTTTTCAATCAAAATTTTTATCGCACCCTCTCTTACATAATAATAATGTATTAAATGTAATAATAATGCACTTTGAAGCTAAAGTTACAAAACTATCTTAGTTCTAAACCGTACAAATTAATAAGATAAGTATATTAAATTTTATATAAGAAACTTTAAAATAATATATATTTTATTTTTCTTTCTCGAATTTTTAAAATGGAACAGATTGCAAAATGCGGTGGCTGCTTTCAAGACAAAATATGGACCTCTGCCAAATATAGAAAATGTACTCAGAGTGTCAATTTCTAATCGTAAATCTTCCTTTGAAACACTTTCCTCTGCAAGACAAGCCCATGGAAGTCGCTAATACTTATTAAACTTGATCTTAATTTAGTATTTTAGTTATAAAATACCATGTTCAGCCCTGATACATTAAAATTATACTGTCTGAAGTACCCGCTCTTCAAACGAGTTAATTTTTTTTAAAAACTAAAACATTCTTGATAAATAGCTGAATTATCAGGAGAGTAAACCCAAATCCGCAACAATGATTACGAAAATGTAAAATGGTATTTTAAAATGAATGCTCATATTATAATTAGTTTTAAGTGAACTGTAATTTTAAGCCTCACAAAATAACAATTAGAACTAATGTTAAACATTGAAAAATAATATAGTACTCCAATGAAGAATAATAGTGTTATTTTTAATATTTAAAGCGATAAGACTTCCAAATGTTTAATCCCGGGGGCAGATACGCACTCGATACAAGTGTTAATGATCACGCTGGGTGATATAGTCACCCCAATACTTTTTTTTATAATTATTTTATTGTAAACGAAACAAATCGTGATTCCAGTGAAGAATTTAATTAAGAGAAAGTAAACTTACCTACTTTCAAGAACTTTTCAATTTTTCTTTGGTAATAAATAAACAGTTTTCCAGAATTAACGATTTCATGATCCGTGTGTCCCGCGTGACCACTTCCAGGTTAAAAGTGTATTCATTAGGATAATTTGTTTGTTACTGCTAAAAACAATTGTGTAAAACGTCTATCATTATGCTTTATATGCTTGAGAATACTCATAAAAATAATTCTTGGAAAATAGTCCTTCAAAGTGTTCTCCGTAGTTTTCCAAATATCATAAAACTATTTTTCTTGGAAAAAAGCGCAACACAGAAATATATTACTTATAACTTCCCTAAATGAGAAACAAACACGTAAGAGAGGTGTCATAACTAACTGTACGAATAACTTAGAAGGTCAAACAGATTATCAGCAAAACCAGATTACAGCTATAATGTGCAGTATTTCAAAAATAATCACAGTGATGAATTTTTTATGTTCCTAAATGTTTTTCGATTCTGGGTCTGGGATTTGTTTTTTTTTCTCTGAAAGAGTAGTATTTTAGAGTAAAAAAAAACGTAATAAAAAATCTCTCATTATGGGATTACAGCAAATAAAATAAAAGTTTTTTTATTTGGTTATAGGATCAAAGAAATAGCTAATTAAATATTGAAGAAGTTTTTATTTTTGATGACTTTTATATCGACTATAAATTATATCAGAGTAAAAGTGCATTTTTTATTATGTCTGAAAGTATTTTGTTTTAATTCATTCCAGTAAATTAATTATTTTTAAATCTTTTATTTTCGACTTGCTCGTGGCCCCCGCGTAAGTGTATCACGCCCCAGGGGGCTGGCCCTACAGTTTGAGAAACACTGGGTTATGGTAATTTCATCGAAATTAGGGCTTACTTTTTTTTTTGTTTAAGATATCCTTTAAATTTAAATAAATACAGACGGACCTCTATATAACGAAGTGGCAAAATCCCAGAAAAAAGTTCGTGATATGGAAAATTCGTTATATATAGGTTCATCTTTTAATATACTTTATTATGGTTAGGATCTGCTGGTACGCATCCTCCTGGTGCATTCCCCCCTCTACAGATTTTGGCCAATATCTCGACACCCTAGCCTCACAGTCCATGCGGACCTGGCTCATTCAGTCCCTGTCTTACTGCTCTTCCAGCTATTATAATTTCATGTGCTCATAGGGCTATTCCTTATGTAGTTTTTTAAATTGTTTTAAACTTTATAAATTTATTTAAATCTACATTATCTTGGCTCCTGTTTGAGTCTCGGACTTGAGGTTTTAACCAATTGTTCCACTCGTCGAGACCCATCAAGCTATCTATTTGACTCCCATTAAGTAGGCATGGGGAGGGCTTAAGCACTAAAGTATCATGCTCCCATGTTAATCCTATGGGGTTTGAAAATATTTCACCCCCCGTCTAAGGAAATGAGCCCGGGGCTTGATTTTAAGAAGTCTGCAATATTTTTGTGTCTGGGCAAGGTTTACGTGGAATTATCCCCCTCCGATGTCCCTCCTTACAGGGCTTCCCATTAATAACTCGAATCCTATGCTACCTTAATCGACCGCACCTGCTGGGATTCGATTGTTCTTCCTATGAGCTCTTCAAATATGTAATTTTATCCCAATAGCCCCATTCCTCCCCCACTTTTCACGCTTTTAAACAATTTTAAAATTTTTTAAATTCCCCATAGCTCCAAGGAATTTTTGACCTGTTTGGTAAGGAAGTACAAGGACTCGAACTCCCAGGTGTTCCCCTCCCCTGACAGCATTTTGCCAATATTTTAAAATAATGTCTCTTTTCAATGTCATTTCCATGATGAAAGTAAGAGATTTTATCAAACCATGAACTGTTTCAGAGAAATGATGAAATCAGCTAGTTAGGATTTGTATTAGCAAGTATTGTTGACCAGGGGGGGGGAAGACACTTGGAAGGTCGAGTCCTTGTACTTCACAACCATACAGGTCAAAAATCCTCGGAGCTATGATGAATTAAAAATTTTTCTAAGAACGTGAAATGGGGCGAGGTAGGAATGGGGCTATTGTGATAAAATTGCATCTTTGAATATCTCATAGGAAGAACAATCGAATCCTGCCGGTGCAGTAAGCCAAGGTAGCATAGGGTTCGTGTTAATAATAAGGAAGCCTTTTAGGGAAGGGAGAGCACCGGAGGGGGCCAATACCACGTAAAGCTCGCGCATGCGAAAATACACTGCTGGACAATTTCTAAGGACGGATCACAAATTGCTATGTAGCATAACATTAAGCAAGACATGAGGCCTAGTAGGATAAAATATAGTTGCCACACTGTTCAGACATTAGAATAAAGAATATTTATTGTTCTGAAAGTACAAAAGCTGTGAAACATCTGAAAGAAAAAAAAAATGTTGATTTGATCTGCGTACGGAGAAATGGAACAATGCATCTAAAAGTCAGCAGGCACCTTAAAGAAAGGTATCAGTACGGGATATGTCTGTCCACCGTGGAGTGTGATGCAACATTCCACACGTCGTACCATACTTTGCACAACATTATCCAGCTGCTGTTGAGGCAATTTATCCCATTCCTCTGTGAGTGCACGGATGAGGGTGTTCTTTTTTGTCGGAGGATAGCTTCGACCAGCGACTTGCCTCCCCAAAGCATCCCACACATTTTCAATGGGGTTTAGATCTGGAGAACGCTCTGGCCATACAAAACGTTGAATACCCTCGCTGTCTAGACAATTCTGAATAGCGAGTGTTCGATGACATGTTGCGTTTTCGTCCATAAAAACAAATTTATCACTGACAGCACCTCGGAAAAGACGAACATGAGGAAGTAGAACTTCATCAATGTATCGTTGGCCCGTCATATACCCATTCGCAACCACATGTAGGCGCGTGCGGCCATTGATCATGATGCCGGCCCACACCAGGATACTGCATGTCGGATATCGGTCCTTTTCCTGGATATTTTCTGGACGATAAGCAGTACCACTCTCGCGCCAGATCAGTTGGCGTCTACAATCCGATGACAGACTGAACCTACTCTCATCTGAGAATAGTACGCATGCCCAGTCCTGTTCAGTCCAATTGTGATGCTCACGACACCATTGCAAACGAGCAGTATGGTGCTGTCTGGTCAATGGGACACACACAACAGGTCTGCGTGCGTATAGTCCTCCTCCCCTCAGACGTCTGGCAACAGTTTTTCGGGAGATCTGCTTTCCTGAGGCAGCAAGAAACTGATTTGCCACCTGCTGAGCTGTGGTGCGCCTGTTCCTTTTTGCTGATAGGACGATATATCTGTCTTCTGCAGGCGTCGTACTTCTAAGACAGTCTCCCCCGTGCCGTCTGCTACACATTCCAGTAGTTTTAAATGACTTCCACAGCCGTGAAACAACGCTGTGAGCGATTTCGAACTCCCTGGCAACATCTGTTATTTTTCGCCCTTCTTCGATCTTTCCAATAATTCGGCCACGCATAAAATCATCTATGTGATGTCGGAAAGACATGCCAAAAATGTTAAGTTCGTCTGTTAAATCTTTCCTGTAAAACGTTGACTTGAAACAACAACTGTCCACACTTCTCAAAACCTTTAAAGCTCTTATGAACGCTATCGCATGATGAACAGACGTGGAAAAAAAATTTGCATACTCATACTTCTTACTAATATCCCGCACTTATTCTAATTTTCCACATTTTGCTTCCTTTCATTTTGTGGTTGCTATGGATGATAGTGTTATCCATCCTTAGCAATTGTCCAGCAGTGTATTACAGACCTTCAAATGTCAAGTCACAAGATCAACTCCTAAAGGGGAGTGAAATTTTTTCAGACCCCATAGGATTAAAATGGGAGCATGATATTTTTGTGTTTAAGCCCACCCCATGCCTACTTAATGGGAGTCAAGTAGATGACTTGATGGGTATCGACGAGTGGAACAATTGGTTAAAATCTCAAGTCCGAGACTCAAACAGGAGTCAAGATATTCTGGATTACAATAAATTTAAAAATTTTAAAACAATTAAAAACTATATAAAGAATAGCCCTATGAGCATGAAATAATAATAACTTGAAGAGCCAGTAGAAAGGGATTGAATGAGCCAGGTCCGAATGGACTGTGAGGCTCGATTGTCGAGAAAGTGGTCAAACGCTTTAGAGGGGGAATGCATCGGAGGGGATGCGTCCCAGCAGATCCTAGCCAAAATAAAAGTTATTACGATCCCCCAAATACCAGTCCCTTAGCACCAAAAAAGTAGCATGTTTTAAAATCTACTTCCCATTGTATTAAACATGGAGGACTGCCTAAATATCAACCACATATCTTAAAAAAATAGCTGACTTGTTTATTTCATCATTTCACTAAAACAGTTCTGGGATTTAATTAGTTCACTTACTTACAACAGGGAAAAGACATCAAAGAGAGATCTTGCGTGAATTGATCATCTCTTTTAGGGATTTGACGAAAGCCCTAATTTCATCGTATCCCTGCGACATATTTATGTTATAATTTTCTTTTGAAGTCACTTTTTTATTCCTTGAATTTCATGTTATTTTTTCGAAATTTATTTTCAAAATAACTCGAAAAAATAATACTGGTATTTTTTTAAAAAAAATGATATTTGTAGTAGAATTTCAAACATTTGTTTGTTTTTTTTAAATTATGCAGGGATGTAGTACTTAAAAGTCCTGCTTTATGTATATCACATTATTTAGTCATTATTTACCTTCTTTAAAATAGCTTTTTATTATTAGTAAATGCTTTTTTTATTCTGTAACGAGGGCGTGGTCGAATTCCCTAATTTGTTTACATTTTTCAATAGAAGTTTTATCCAGTTTCTAATTTCCAGGTGTACAAAAGTGATATATGAATCGAAAGATAATAATACGAAGAATATAACTAAGGCGAACTAAAATAAATGATCTGTAGGTCATTTTGTTTTGGTGCGTTACGTCAGAATCCCGGTGCTGCCTGGCACAGTCAAAGAGATAGAGGGACGGTAAAAGGGAGTTGTAACAAGAGAAAACAGAGACCTCTACCAAATGCTGACTTGTTCATTTCACTAAAACAATTCCGGGATGTGATGAAATCACTTACTTGCATCAGGGAAATTACCTCAAAGAGACGTTATTTTAAAATCTTGCGCGAAATGATCGTCTGTCTCGCTTAGGGATTTGATGAAATCCCTAATTTCATCTCTTCCTACGACACATATATAATATTGAAAAACATCCTCTGTCGAATATTGACTAATCAGGAGACTATCTCTGATCAAGGCCCATCAACATCAGACCACATTCAACAATTTAGATATGGGATGGAGGAACATTTCGTGTTCCATTTCCCAGTGATGTCCAGCGTCTGTTGAATATTAGAGTTTATCAGCTGAACTATTTTCTCTAATTTGCTCAGTAACAATTTGCTGATATCAATGTCTATGCGTCAGAGTAACTTTTCCTGCAGATCCATGTCCATTCCTAAGAACATTAGATTGTCCTTATAATAAAATATACTCTGCTCAAAATAATTAAAGGATATTGCAGTTTTAGTTGGATCTTGTGGCTGAGAAACTTTTTAGCTGATTGATACATGGTCGACGGACGTAGTAGGTTATATGAGAATAAATTACGCATGTTTGGCAGAAAAAAATGCATTTTATTGCGCATTTGTATACAAAAGGAAAAAAACACAATTTGTGAATATGAGAAAAAAGAATAAGAAAAGGTGTTTTCTTCAAAGAAAATCATTTTCAGTTAGGGGGTATGGTTTCCACGGACGGCCAGCAACGTTGAGCACATTTGAGGCATGGAGTCAATGAGGCTATTAATCACGAGTTGGGGTATTCTGTCCCACTCTTCCAGAAGAGCTCTTTCCTGTTCTTGGAGAGTTTGTAGGGGTGGTTTGCAGCTAGCAATTTGTCTTCCTAGAGCGTCCCAAACGTGCTCTATTGGATTCATGTCTGGAGAACACGCTGGCCATTCCATTCGTACGATTCCTTACTCGAAAAGGAAATCCTCCACCAGGTTAGCACGATGTGGAGGGGGGCCTGCAATTATCGTCCATTAAAATGAAGTCATCTCCGATTGCTGCAGCGTAAGGGACTACAATAGGTCTGAGGATCTCATCCCTATATCGGCGAGCAGTCAGAGGTCCATCTCGAATGATGTAGAGGTCTGTGAGTCCGTCAATGGAGATGCCACCATACACCAACACTCCCCCACCGCCAAATTTGACACTTCCATGCACGAACGCAGGATTATTCCTACTGCAACGGTCCCTCCAGATGAAAATACGCCTATTATCCGGATCAACAGAAAAACGGGACTGTCAGGAAAAAAAACATTGCTCCATTCATTTCTCCTCCAGTTCACATGCTCTGTTGCCCACTCCCTGCGGTCGCGACGATGCCTTGATGTTAGTCTGACACATACCATCGGTCGGAAAGCATACAGACCTACACCATGGAGCCGGTTTCGGATAGTCGGAATTGAAACTGTGGTGCCAGTAGCCGAGCGAAGGTGTTGTTGAAGAAGAGTAGCGTTCATATTTTGGTGTCTCCGAGTGAGTGAAGATTAACGTCGCACTGATCAGCTGCACGAGGGCTTTTGGCGACTTGGTGTCTCCGAGCCGTTAACACTACATAACGATCTTCAAGGGCGTTGTTGCCAGTCTACGACCTTATCCTGGTCTTCGGCCTGCACTTCCAGTCTCCAAAAAACGGTTCCAGATCCTGGAAATCACATTTTTTGACACTCCAATGGCTTTCGCTACTTCGGCTTGAGTTTGGCCCTCTTCTAAACTACCAACAACTCTCCAAGCTTCTGAATCGGTTAAATGACTTCGCTGAGACATCGTACTCATCGAAACATAGCAGTCACTGAATACCGATCATCCTTGTCTTCATTTCAGTTGAAAGTCTAATTTCAGTCGCTGCCGCTGAAGCGACGTTTTTGACGTCGAACTCAAAATTAGCATACTCCACAAATTGAAAATCAGAAAAATTTGCATTTGTGATTCTCTTCTTCCGTTTTCGGCACAAAAAAAAATCGCTTATATCTTTATTTTATATAAAACTTACAATATCCTTTAATTGTTTTGAGCAGTGTATTACTTGACTCCATATTTGAAATTTGTACATGTAGTTACGAATAGTTCATTGATTTAAATGTAATTGAATCGTTCTCTATCACATTGTACTCTACTGTTTTTAGATTGAAATTTAAAATTAGTTCATGATTAACTATTGACACTTATATATGAATTGAAAGAATTCTCTCTCGAAATCTGTGACTTTACAGCTAATTTAGTTTTATGTATGAAGCACATGTTTACTACTTTAATTAATGAAATGTCATCTTACACCAGTTTTTATGGTCGAAAAGGCTTTATATATAACTCGAAAAACCATAGCTTTTGATGAGAATTTACGATGATAGTTATATTATATACGTATTTAAACAAATACGTTGTTATGGGTAAAAGGAAGGAATTTTTAATAATCTCATGACCAGAAACTCCTGAAACAATTGCTAAAGGTTGTGTAACATGAGGAAATAATTCAAGTGAAATTCGTTTATTTTTCGGAAAACTATTTTATGCTGCTGAAATATGAATTTAAAGTTATGTAAAATTCACACACACACACACAGCAGAGAATAAAATTTAATTAGCAGTGCATTTTATAATAATAAATTATTTTTCTTGTTCTGATAAAGGGAGGAATTTAAATAAGAATATAGTTCGTCTGAGAAGACCATTACGAGTTAAATTGATCAAATTTTAAAACGAATCTAGTAGAATTAAATATATTTAATTTTCCTACGTTGTTAAAATTCAAATAAGGAAGAAATTGTGAATGAAATTCATTATAATATATTGATACCATACTACATCAAGAGAGATTCATTATATTTCGTTGTTCCTATCTAGTTTCAGCGAACTTGATTTTTTCACTCTTTTTTTTTTATTCTCTACGGTTTTTTTTTTACAAAAAGTATTATTTCTTAAGATTTTTACCGACCGTTCATGACGGTGTCACGAGGCAGAAAGCACTGCAAATGGCAAGATTGAATAGCGAGCTCAAAATGAGAATGAATCTAATCAAGTGAGCAGCAATGTTTAGCTAAAAACTTGAGTTAAAGGGAATCGTACAGAAAAATGTAAAACTTAAAATGTTATAAAAATTACTAAAAAAAAATATGTAAACTTTAATTATTAAACTAGCTCGGTGATTGTTCTGCAAAAAGTATTATTAGAAAAGTTTTTGTTAAGATTTAGAAGAAAAATGAATTTTGAAATTAATGCCCCATTTACAGACAGTCATTTGAGAGTCAAAGAACAGTAAAAATAAACAAGATGTTAAAAAATTATTGCGGAAACCACTGGCGTAGTTAGTTTTGAGTGAGCCCTTTGTCAAAATTCCTTCGGGGGCTTTTTTCAGATATGGGAACCATGATGGGAGATATAGTTAAACATGTTGATAATCCTGTAGCTAATTGTCTCCTTATTGTTGATACTGCGGTAGCTATGCCCCTGGTGGAAACATACAAAACTTAATATTTGCTTAGGATCGGAAAATTGTAATGAATCTCCATTTTATTACCAATATTTTAATCTGTTAATACGCATCGTAATTCGACTTTATGGAACAATTTTCCAATATTACAATTATTGGAAAAGCACATTAACGCTTAACAGATTCTCCACCACTGTAGGGGAAAGAGCGATCACAACGATGCCAGCCGCAGAAACGGTATTTCCCCAAATGTCAATTAAAATTGAAAAACCGTTGAACAGCTATTCGCATGATAACACGGGGCTGGCTACTGAAACATCACCCTAGAAATCGTCGCTTCCGCAGGATTGGATTCTTGTGTTGTGATTGCATCCAACGATGTCACGGAAACTGGGAGTAAACGTGTTAAGTATATACGCCGGTTACAGATTCCTAGGTTCACGTACATTTGTAGCTCGCTGCATTGAAAACGTCGACGGTTGTCTAGCAGACGCTCATAGTTATTCTAACATTCAACTTGAAAATTTTGTGTTACTTGCGCTATTATAGTAAAATTAGTAATCTAATATATTTTAAGAGGCGTATAATGTCGAAAACAAGTGTTAAGTAAAGAAAAGCATACAATGTTATTACAAAATGGGAAGAGCATTCTTCCTTCGCAATAATCAATGCAAAATGCGTCTGATATATGTATGATGTAAGTGTGCCCTTCAAAAAAAAAGAAAGGAAAGGAAACCTTGAAAGGCATTTCAAAAGTATGCATGACAGTTTTGATACAGATTTTCTGTTAAAAAGGGAATTGCGTAAGCAAAACTTAAAAGAACTTTAATCGCAGCGAATCGGACAACAATCATATTTTTATACCCAATACTATACCTAAAGTTGCAACAGTTTCCTCTTTTGTGTGATTCGTGTGTTTCCTCTTTTTATGTGTTAGCAAAACGTAATAAACCTTTTGTTTGTGGAAAACTGGATAAAAAAAACAAGCGTTTCTCACTGTTAGCCATTCATTACTTGATTCATTCAAGAATCGAAATTAAATTATTTGCGCAATTAAAGACGCACAAATTTCGCGTAGAACTGTCACATACCATATAAAAATGATGAATTCTTTTCTAGCTGATCAGCTGTCCGAAGGTATTACTAATTGCATTTGTTTTTACTTACAGTGTAACAAATCTACGGACTGGTTGATATTTCGGAACTTTGAATTCTTATTATGGTTTTTTAAGGATATGAGTGTAAAAAAAATTATGAACATTAACATTTTTAAAGAAGAAAGCACAATGTGAAGAAAAAATATTCCAATTTATAAAGTTGTACGGATGGCAACTGTTATGGCCCCATCAATGGTCACAGCCAACGGATTTTTGTATATGTATATCAGAGACGATGATTTATCGCTATTCTTTTCTTATCATTGCATTATTCATCAACAAGCCGAATGTTGCAAAAATCTAAATATACGTCATTTTATGGGAATCTGGATAAAATTATGAATTCATTTCGAGAAAGAAGTCTTATTTGAAGAATGTTTCGGGCCAAACCAGAAGAAAACGAAAATATTTACGGGGAATTATTATATGATGCAGATATTCATTGGTTTAGTCGGAATATATATTTTCAAAGATTCAGGAGCCTACTACAAGAGGTAAAAGATCTTTTGGAACCAAAAGTTAAAGCGAATGGTGAACTTAGTGATGACCTTGGATTCACACACACACATGGATTTAGCTTTTGTTGTTGAGAAAACTAATCCTCTTAATGAATGGAACTTAGAATTGTAAGGAAAAAAAGGAAACCAAATTTGTTTAACAATTATTTTCTTACTCTATGATTCAGAGAAGAGAGAGGATGTATAAAAGCTGAACTCGAGTAAGAGAATTTGATAAGTTGGAGCATATGAATGCATCGGTATTTCAATCAGAAAAATATAATTCATGACTATCGGACATAATTCATTGAGAAACCTCGGTTAATATCTAAACTGCTAGTGCTACAGAAATTTTTAAGTTTGTATTAGATAGCAGTAAACAGTAGATAAGTATGGTATATTGTGAGTTCTTGTAGCGAAATAAGTTCTAAGCGTGGTAGCAATGTTTCAAGAATTTGATATTCTTCCGAAGATATATTAGATACATAAAAATTGGTCACCTATAAAATAATTTTATCAAGTGTTTCGTTATTGATAGTATGCCGAACGCGAATAAATTCCTATAACAGGGGCGGCGAACCTTTATGAATCAGCGTGCCATTTTTTTTAAACAAATGCTTAATGAGGTATAGACGTGCCATGAAATTATTTTTTTTATCTTGTGATTTTTGGGGAAATAATAAAACTAAAAATACTAACAACACACACACACAACTCTTTATTTACTATAGAAAAATACATTTTGTACTTTATAGTAGTAAATGTTTTAGTTAAACGTGTAATTCAAATTATATAATGTAACATTAGTGTGATTTCTACTGTTGCAGATTAGATGACAAATAAATTATATTAGGATTGGGTAAGATGTTTCATTTTTGCAGAATGCATTCTGAATTGGAGTAATCTGCCAAATGATTTCCATGCAAGTCTTTAATGTTATTCATATCTGAAAATAATGACCGGTAGACATTGGTTGATGAAAATATGGTTAAAATTTCAAACAGTTCTTCAAAACGTGTCTGGAATAGAATTTAATGTTTCCAAAAATTTCGTTACTGGCGTTTTTATTCATATCTTATTTTTCTTGTTAATCTTTCTGTTTCAATTAATTCTAATTTTTTCATTTTTTCAATAAGGTTTTGAATACATATTGAACCAGACTAGAAATTACTAAATTGCATTTCAAATTCTTCATTTTCCAACCAATCGAATTAGGGCAAGTTTAGTTTATCAAATTAGGTCACATCAGGGTACATAATAAACTCGAGTGTTTCTGTATATTCTTTGAACTGAGAAGATCTCACTGAAAATTCTTTGATTGAAGATTCAATCGTGGTTGATCGTTTTGATCGATGGCGTGCCCAAAATATTGTGCCGCGTGTCATCAATGGCATGCGTGCCAATGGTTTGGCATCCGTGTCCTATAATGATGAAAGGTTTATAAAACAGCGAATAAACTCTTAACAATTTTATACTCCATGAAAACAAAAGGCAAAAGAACTAATTCGATATTCCCAAATTACTTCCAGAAAATTTGAAAATTCTTTTTTAAAGATATGTATTACTGAGGAATTTGATTTTCCATACAATGCATGGAATTCAATTTTTTATTGATATGATTGTTTCCATTTTAAAAACATTAAGGGAATCATTGTTCAGCCTGAGAAAACCATCACAAGAGGACGCTGTGGGTCTGATAGTTTCGAACACTTGTGAGGGATTAGATCCGTCACTCCCAACGTGGGGCGTAGGAACCACCGGTGGGGCATGGCAATATTTTGTTGGGTCATGGGCAGGACGTGCACCCTTCGGCTGACTATCCCCAAAGACTATGGGGTAATTCGAGAATGAGTTATTTACAGTGAATTGTTTTATAGTGAGTCTGTAGATGTGAATATTCGTGTTAACGCCTACATAAGAATATTTGTATGTAAATGTGTAATGGGTACACAAGATTTTTCCGGTTTTTCCAGTCACGTGTCTCGATCGACTAAGTAGAGGGTGATTCTCATGTCATCAGAAGAGCTAATGTTTTCTCGGCTAATCAGTGAGCGTGACACTTTTTTTACTTCTCAGCTTGCTTACGTTTAGCCCTGAATCCACCATATTACCGTATTGCTCTGTATTTGTTTCTTGTAATATGTGACTTATGAGTGAATCAATGTACTATATTACAATTTGGTAAAATTATAAAAATTAATATATTATTATTTTTGTTAATTTTTATATCAATTAAACTCGGCAATTATGTGTATATTAGTAGTTTCTTACATTCACACCACGCACGCTAAAACTGGACTGTTTCTACAATATTTCCTTTTTTGTTGATATTCATATTGCTTATTCAGAAATATTTGTCTCGAATAGTCTACTTTTTTTAATTAATTATAATTTTATTTATTTTACTCGCAAACCCTATGCATAAAATGAGTAGTGCAAGTAAAAAAAATTGTCAATATTCAGAGGAATATTTAAAATTTGGATTCATACCCTCTATGCATGACGTGAACGGTCACCTTTCAGCCTCTTATGCCAGCAATGCTTGACCAACGAATCAATGAAACTAGGTTATCTTGAGTTGCATTTGTATTCGAAACATAGTACGTAAGTAAGTTTATATTAAAATTACTTTAAGTCTTTTTAAAGAAGTTTATAAAAAATCAGCAATAAAGTCTCTGTTTAATACACAAACTGTTAGCGTCAATCGCACTCTTGAGGCTAGTTATGAGAAATCTTTACTCATTAGCAAATGTGGAAAAAATCATACTATAGGAGAGGATTTAATAAAACCACCAATAACAGCATTTCTTAAAACAGTTCTGAAAAAAGATAACAATGCTGTTAAAGCCATGCCGGTCAGTAACAATACTGTTAGTAGAAGAATAGATGAAATGAGCGATAATATTGAAACACAACTTGTTGAAAAGTTGAAATCATGATATTTCTCACTACAAATGGATGAATCAACTCTGAAAGACATTGAGGTCGTATTGTTATTATATGCAAGATATTATTGATAAAGGTGAATTTACTGAAGAAATGGTATTCCGCGCGTGAATAATATACTAATAGAAAACGTAACATCTTGTGATGCAGTTGGTGTTCCTGTTAAGATGGGCGAAAAAAAAGCTGCTTAAAATTGAAGAAAGATGAAAAATCTAGAATGATTCTTGTGCACTGTGTTATTCATAGAGAGAACTTAGTGGCCAAAAATATTACTCCGGTTCTTAATGAGGTACTACGCTCTGTTATATAAAATGAATCAATTATATCAAAGCTAATGCACAAAATGTGAGCGTCTTTTCAGAATATTTTATGAAAATGAAAATGCATTCTATGTGAGACTTTTACTACTCATGGTTAAGGTGACTCTCAAAGGGGAATTGTTTGAAAAGATTCATGGATTTATATGATGTTCTTAGTGACTTTTTAAGTGACAAGCCTGAAATGAAGCACCTGAAAACTGTTGATGGTAAAGGATTTTTTGAGTTATTTAACAGATATTTTTGAAAAATTAAATCTGTTGAATAAACAACTTCAAGGATCAAATAAAACTTTTGTAGGTGCAAAGACGAAGATATTTGGCTTCATTACATTTATTGAGGTACGTCAAAAAATATTTCTCACAAAAATTTTGACCAGTTTCACTGGCTAAAATAATGTGAGGTGACTGAAGCTTCTGTACTTGTCATTGTAGATCATTGAAAATAATGGCCTCTGATTTTAAAGAACGATTTTCTGATTTAAAACAAATTAATTTTCCAACATGGGTGACGCAGCTAATGCTAGTGGATATATCTGATATTTCGATGCAGTACCAAGAAGAATTCTCGAAAATGCAAAATGATGAGTCCTTTAAAATTTATTCCATATAAAAGGAATGATGGTATGGCTTTGTTCTGAGACAGAGACTAAATACCCACATTCAACCGAGTCTGCAAGAAAATTGTTGTTACCTTTCTCATCGTTATATTTAGTTGAATGTGGCTTTAATGCTGCCAATGATTTAATATCAAAGAAAAGAAATCGACCTGATATCACTAAATGAGAAGTCTTGAGACTGAAACTGACCAAACTGGAGCCTGATATAAAATCTCTTTAAAGCAGACATGAAGCATCAGGATCTTACTAGCAGATATTTTTAGGTGAGCTCAATTTTTATTTTTCATTATTATTAGTTCAATAATGAAAATCATCAAAGTATTTCAGAATAATGTTTTATTCGAATATTTTCTATTTCTGTATTTCAGTTCTCTATTATATGTTTGGAAACTTTATTTATTTAACTGTTCTTTCGTTTTTTAAATTTTTTTCTCTTCCATGGATGACTTATTCTTTGGAAGCTTGTTTAGGCATCAAGTTAATGGCCCTTTCAGCTTCTTTCAGGTGAATAACCGTAACATTTTGAATAACAAAATTTAAATATCACGAGGGGAGAATGGATTTTAGAAATGCCTAGGTGGGGCATGGCCCAAAATCGGTAGGGAATCACTGGATTAGAGTATGAATTGGCCAGCACTATGGAAAGCAAGATTTAAAATCGTTAATCATATTTCTTTGTTGTGTGAGTGTTATGTGATGCCGACAAAAGAGTGAACATCTGAAATCATGAATTTCAAGTCTGAAAGGTAAACAAACTAGGAATATTTTGATCTTTGTGATAGAATGTAACATATTTTAGTGCCGAAAAATGGCGAATTGAACATGTAAAGTAGCCAAATAAAAATTAAATCTATAAGATGACAATGAAGAAAAAACATCACATAACTGAATGCTTTTTTCAATTGAAATAGCAAAGATGGTTAAAATTCCTGTAGGTCTGTTTACTCACTGATAGAGAGCAAATTAAGTTATCCGACTACGTTCGGAACCGTGATTTTAAAAAAGCGCATAAATGGATAATTTTCATGATATTTAGCGTGACGGGCTTGAAACATGTGTACTTTGTGTTGATGTGGACGTAACTTTTCGTGGTCGGTCTCTTTTTCGAAATGGAGCTACAGGAGAAGTTGTCCATGTCTTTAAAAGGTGTTAAAGCAGAAGTATGGTAAGTAGCTATATCGGTTCAGATGGATTAGTAAGACTTGCGATAACATAAGAAGTGGGTGACTTTTGTGTGAGAATAAAATATGGACCGTCACGCTTGGGCATGAACTTGGAAGTTTTCTTGTTCTTTGCATTACTGATGGGATGTAAAGTTACCCAGACTTTATCTACAGGAGAATAATAGACTGGACGACAATTTTTATCATATTGCTTTTTTCGCTGATCTTATTTTGTTTCAATTCTTTCTCGTATGTCTTTGGTAATAGTTGCGAATTGTTTTAAATAATGTGTTATTTCGCCAACAAAATTGTCATTGTGAACGATGCTTTTGAAATCTTGCACCACATCGTCTACAGTTTGTAGCTCTCTTCCGAAAAGTAGGTAAGCAGGAGTGTGACCTGTAGTGTCACAGACAGTTGTATTCATGGCGAAACGAATGACTGGGAGTTTGGAATGCTAATTAGAATGATCTTCTCCGACAAGTATTCCAAGGCGGGGTTTAAGGTCTCTGTTTTTCCTCTCTACTGGATTAGATTGTGGTGAATAAACTGGTATTAAGTTTTGACTTATATTTAACGTAAAGCAAATCTGTTGCAGAACAGCACTGACAAACTGTGTTCCGTTGTCACTGATAATTAGTCTCGTTATGCCATGACGCATGGAAATTTCTTCTATGAGAGCTGTAGCGCATTGACGAGCACTGGCTTGAGAAAGGGCAAATAACTCAACCCACTTCGTGGCACAATCCTCAACAATAAATATATATTGTTTACCTGAGTCAGTTTCAGGCAATGGTCCAAATAAATCAATAGCAATGACTTCAAATCTTTGTGAGTAGACTGGAGTTCTAAGCAAACCAGCAGGCTTTTGGTTTGTAGCTTTAAAACGAGCCCATTCTGGACATTTCTTAATGTAATCGGATATGCACTTTTTCATGCCAGTCCAATAATATCGTTTTGCGATTTTCTGGAATGTTCCATCTTTTCCATAATGTGCAGCCATCAGATCATTATGATGTCTTTGCATTATCAATTCACATTCAGCAGTTGGAATGACTAACCGAGCTTCTGCTGAATCAGCATCAGGAACATAACGATATAAAACACCTTGAGTCATCAAAAATCCTCATTCAGTTCAATTGACATATTCTTCAGTTTTCAGAGGGGATTCGAAACTGTCGATGATTTTTTTAAAATTATCATCTTTAAGCTGCGCCTCGCCCATGTACTTACAACTTCGTGTTGGTATATCAGCTATTGTGATATTATTGGCTTCGCAAAAGGATTCTTCTTCTTGAGTTACTGGGCGGGATAACGCGTATCTGCAACGACATTTGCTTTACCAGGAATATACTGTACTTTCTGGTTGAAAGACTGGATTTCAAGTGCCCATCTCAATAGTCGTCCAGTTGGAGACTTGAGGTTTAGAAGCCATTTCAGAGGTTGGTGGTCGGAGGTGGTTTCCGTTCCTTCAATATAACCACGAAATTTCTTCAAAGCCCATACCACAGCAAGGGCTTCCCTCCCTGTGGTGGAATAGTTATGTTCTGCTGGAGTTAGCAGTCGACTATCGTATTCTATAGGATGTTCATCAGATCCTTCTCCTTGAAGTAAAACTGCTCCAAGGGTATAATTGCTTACGTCTGTTCAAATAATATATGGCTGAGTACCATCTGCTTGTTTTAACACAGGAGGTGTTGTAAGACAGTTTTTAAGGGTTTGAAATGCATTTTGTTGATCAAATCCCCATTGACACTGGACTTTCTTCTTTGTAAGATAAATTAATGGACGTGAAATCTTTGCAAAATCTTAAATAAATCTTCGAAACCAAGAACAAGTTTGCAGGAAAGATTGTAGTTCTTTGACATTTTTAGGAGGTGGAGTATCCAGTATAGAGCCTACTTTTTCTGGATCAACTGCTATTCCTTTTTGTGTAATCCAAAATCCAAGATATTTAACTCGAGAAGAGGCAAAATGACCTTTTTCTCTATTTGTTTCTCTAAGTTTGAAAAGTAAGAGTCTTTCAAAAATTGCTTTAAGATCAAACATGTGTTTTTCAAAGTTTCTGACCAAACAATTATATCGTCTAGATAAGGTAATGCTAGAATGTCTTCCAGACCATTACAAAAACGGTTCATCAGTCTTTGAAACGTAGCAGGTGCGTTGCGCAAACCATATTGCATCCGTAAGTAACGGTAAGTGCCAAAAGGACATACAAATGCTCTCTTGTCTTGATCTTCAGCATTCACTTTAAGTTGATGATATCCTGCTCTCAGATCTAATATAAACATGAAAGGAGTAAGTTTTTCTTGATGTAGCAAGTCATCCATTCTGGGCAGTGAATATGTATCTGCAACTGTTATTTCATTTAATTTTCTGTAATCAATACAGAGGCGAAATGTTCCATTTGGTTTTTGTATGTAGTGTACTTTCATAATATCGCATCATCATTACTCATAATGACGGATCATCCTTGCTCATAGTAACGGATTCTTGATCCTTATGTCTTATTGGCTGTTAAAACCTATTATTGAATTTCATTGGTCAGAAGAAATGTCCTCTAGCATTTCTTCTATCTTCCCAGAATTCCACTCTGACGAAGGGAATATATAAACTCGAACTAATTATTTGTTATGTTGGAAAATAAAGTTTATTTTTTTGCAAGATCACTGCAATTTTACTTTGCCACTCAACACAATACTCCAAAAATGGTGATTCGTTCTTTGAATATAAAATTTAAAAACTTCTATTAAAATTTGTTTTTATCCAAAGTTGCCTGTGCCTTCCGTAATTATGGAGGATATTTCAGCGGTTAAAATTCCAGCTTTTGTTTCATGAGATCCTGCGCTATGGTTCGGGACGCTTGAATCGACCTTCGAAATGGCAGTTCCCAAGCTGATAACCGACGAACGCACTAAATATAATTATTGTGTAGCTCATTTATCTCTCGATGCGGCAATGGCAGTTCGAGACGTCATTCTTTCACCTGGGAGCATAAATCCATATTCAAAATTAAAAGATGAAGTTATTGCCCGATGCGGTGAAAGCAAAAGCCAGGGAATTCGCCGACTCTTAGCCGGAGAGCAGCTGGGAGATCGAAAGCCATCGGAATTATTTCGAGTGATGCAACGGCGATCAGAATCGCACAACGTGACTGATTCACTTCTTTTGGAATTATTTTTACAGCAGTTACCACCTATTGTGCAATCCATCCTTGCAAGTATTCAACCCCTTACAGCTCAAAAAGCTTCAGAAGTAGCTGATCGTATTTTAGAGGTAACACCTGTACAGGTAAGTGTTGTATCAAAATATTCCAGCGCTAATTCCGATGATAGTAGTGAGTCACAACTCCTCAAAGAGTTGAAACTTTTACGACCGGAAGTGAAAGAACTACGACGATCGAGAAGTTTTTCTCGAAATCGTTTCGATTCTCGCAATCGCGGAAAGAGTCCTAAGCCAAAAGCATCAAATTTATGTTGGTATCATAATAAATTTGCCACAAAGGCAAGAAAATGTATTCAGCCCTGTTCTTTCCGGGAAAACTTGAACGGGCAGGAGTAGCGGCGACGTATGCCTTGCCTTCGACTTCCTGTTGCCTTTTCGTTCGCGATCGTAAGTCCAACATTTATTTTCTAGTTGATACAGGAAGTGATTGCTCAATCCTTCCCGCAAATAAAACTCTAAAACAATCCTCTCCAGTTCAAACTTTTATTGCTGCAAATGGTACACCCATTCAAGTGTACGGGCGAAAATTAATGTCATTAGATTTAGGTTTAAGACGAAATTTTATTTTTCCATTTTTTTATTTGTAATGTGTCTAATGCTATTACTGATGCTGATTTCTTACATTATTTTAATATAAAACCTGATTTAAGAAATCGTACTTTATTTGATGCTTCTACAAAATTAAATTGTGATTGGTACGACTGGAGAAGCACAAGGATATTCACATTCTTCTATTATGCCTTGCGCGAGAAACCTATCGATTTCTCGTTGTAATATTTCTTTCTTGGAAGGATTCATCCTATAAGGTAACGCTGCTACTGGGAGATGGTCTCAAGTATTTATACGATGTTCAATAATTTGAGTAGGATTTCCCCCTGGTCGAAAGCATTCTTCATATTTTTCCAACAGTGAATTGATTTCTTTCCGTTGTGTAAGGGAAAGGTGAGTACCTTCATTTTCCCGAAGTTGACAAGGATGTGGTTCAGTATCAACAGTGAGAAGAGCATTAATGTTAGGAGACGCTTTCACAAAATTGTATTTTTTGTGGGATGTTTCCGTGAAATACCACTGTTTTCTTTGCAGATCTAAGACGATCCCTGCAGCTGTTAAAAAGTCTATGCCTAGAAGTGTTATGTTGCCTTTAGCATTTTCCAAAGTTATTAGCTCCGTGGCAATGACTTTTCCTTGGATACCAATGTCTACTGAAGTTGTCAGTATTTCAGTGGTTTGAGTACGACCATCAACTAGTCATTTGCATAGTTTTTTGTTCAAAATTCAATCATTTTTGTTTAAGTAAATGATATAATTTTTCACCAACCATTGAATGTGTATAACCAGTATCAGCACGAACTGCTGCTTTTGTATTACAAATGGAAATTTGAATTATATTAATGGGATTATTTTCACTGGAGAAACTAAAAAAGTTTGATTGATTCAAACTTGATGACAAGGTATCTTTTTGTCGAACTGGGTTGCATGTGTGGCATCTTGATCGAGAATGATTCCGGAAGCACCACATCCATAACAAGATACATTAGTTCTGTATTCTTTTGTATCCACAACTTTCTTCTCAGGTATTCTGTCGTTTGAAGTGGGATTCCGCCTACTGTTACTGGGAACCCCGGTTTCCCGCCTACTTTGACTGGGGAAACCTGACAGAGAATGTTCAAGTGACAGCAACTTAGGATTTCGTGTAGTTACTTCTCCAGGGATTAGACTTCATTTTTTTTTTGTTCCCAACTAAAGTTTTGTTATTTTTATTTCGCATGTTTCTAACTTCTTCATACGAATCCAGCTTATTTCACAAGTTGTAGAGGATTATTCAAATTACACCATTGGTCCAAAAAGTGATCTTTGTAATCTTGAGTGGCTTTCTTTTTAATTTGGTCTGCACACAATCAAATCTTTCAATTCTTCAAGCGTGGTAACTTTTGATTCGTTGAGCCACCCATCAAAATATGTTTGTAAATCAAAATAGAAGTCACGCCAGGTTTTTACAGGGTCTTTGGTGTGCCGGGAAAACATTTGCCGAAATTTCTCTGCACTTAATTTAAAGCGTTTTAGTAAAATTTGTTTGACTCTCTAATAGTCTTGAGTATCAACAACAGATTCTTTTGTGATTAAATTTGAAAATTCATTCAGTAAAAGACTAACAAGGTACACCACCCACTGAGGAACTGGTACTTTTAAAAATGTAAACTGCCTTTCGAAGAGGTCTGGAAAAATTGTTACATCAGTTGTCTTTGGATCAAAAATCGGTAATAGCTTATGGAGTTCTAACTTTGAAATATTGGAGTCTGCAAAAGACACCAGCGCAGTGTCTGCAGTTGTAAAAGTGTCAGTTGTAATTTGAAGTTTTTGCATTTCAAATATTCGTTGGTTTTCCTTATCTCTTTCAGCTCGCAATTCGAGCTCCTTTCTATCACTAATAATACGATTTAAACATTCTTTAGTAAAATCTACATCATACACTTCACTTTTTAAGATTGCTTCTTTTATGTCAAGAACTTTGAAATTGTTTGGTATTGATATGTCTAGTGTTTCCTCCAATTCAAGGAGGTCCGGTCTGCGACCTTTTGCTAAATAGGCCATCGTGAAATGTCACTTCAATTTAATAACAAATTTATATTCTTTGAACTTTAAATTAAATTTAACCAAATGTTATTTGAAATAATAATACAGAAATATCCCACATAAAAGTAATATCTCAATTTCTTACAATATGCAATTTGAAAAAAAAAAATTTCATGAATGACAAAAATGAAAAAAATGTTTTCGTTGTTTTCATATTCAATATACAATCAAAGTAAAATTACTATCAAACTTATAGTTAAAAAAATCATCAAAACGATCTGAAAACACATTTCAAATATATCATACCACAAGTAAAAAGAATCACATACTCATAAATAAAAGTTCTACTTAGCCGAAACAAAATTTCTTATTCAAAAAGAAAAGTTATTACTCTTTATACCATAAAAAACAATTCCATAGAACTCAGAGTTATAAACAACCTTGAACTGTCTATTTCTCTCTATTTTATTTATTTTCGCTTACCCAGCATAAAATTTCTCATCAGTTTCAAAAATGAATCATAGTTTAAAATTAATACTAGAACAGAAAAGGAAATGGATAAATATTCTTTTAAACCACTAAATATATTATGTAACTGAAGGAAATATTTAAATAAGTTATACACATAATTGAATATTTTATTAAAACTAGCATATAACAAAACAAAAGAAGTTTTATAGCATTAATCTTTCGAACAAAGTTTGTAATCATTGAAGAAAAGAATACATATCTATTTTGTTTTGTGTTTTCACTTTTAAGCTTTTAAGTAAACAACGTTATACGCATTAATTTAAAACAACACAGCATATATTTTAAGAACATGGAACATAATTTTAACTGTATATTATACTACAGTTTAGCAAATGACGTTTCTTAAAATAAGAAAAAGGTTTCTTAATTCAATGAGAACAGTTTATATAATTAGCACAGGAATGTATAGAAATGTTTTCTAATACTGAGCAATTGAAATCAAAACTTAAAGAATTCAACTATTCTTTAGGATATTAAAAATCCAATTTGCATTAGGGCATGCAATAATGAAACTAGTATTATAAGGTATAATACTTTAAGGAAAATTCAAATAAAAAAAAACTTTTACTTGCACTTCAGTTGAAGATTAATCCAAAGATTTGTTACTTGCTCATTCTACGGGTGAGAACTGAGTAAAAAAACCCATACATCAGAGAAGAACACCATTCGAGCTGTTAACCTGAAAATTAATACCGAGCAACGGCAAAGCTTCTTGTAACTAATTACACGTTGGGCGTCAGATTATGACGCGGTTGGCGCCAAATTATGAGGGGTGTGACCCAAGGTAATAAAGGGACACGTGGGGAAGTCCACTAGGGTTCTTTACAAAGTCCATTTACTAGTTAGAGAACTAATTGTTTAGTTATAAATGCTCGTACATCCTTACAGTTGTTTTAGAAGACATATTTTCTTATGTTAAAAAAAAAAAAAATATTTTTAAATACAATAAATTTAGGGCATTTTGACAAAAAATTATTATTTAAATACAATAATTTGGCAAAAAATTAACTTAGAATAATCTTTTTTTCAAAATGCTATCCTTTTTTAACAAATGCTTCTATTACAGAGAGTCCCAAACTCTTTTGTCATAGACCCCTTGCCATGTTTTTGGTTTTGTGTATATACCCCTAATTACCTAATATTTAATTTTTTGCAAATTTATCAACTTAAATGCATTTTATATGAGTGGTTTAGCCCTACTTTAAAAGTTTTATGTTTCTATAACTGTAGTTAAGTAGATTGGTTAAAACTTAAGAAACATATGTGAATCAATTGAATTAAAATTAAATTAATGTATAAAATAATTGTTACATAAAATAACAAATGTTTTTATTGGGTGGGATGAATCTGTTGCTTCAATAATAAATTTTCAACATTTAAGGTTTAACCCTAAATCTCCTCGGCTAGTAGTTCCCAATTTTTTTTTTTTTTTTCCTCTTCTTATTTTGAAGATTGACCGCCAATTACCTGTTTTGCCCGCGCTGAAACTCTTCCTCTCTGGAAAAAGCAATTAAAAACTTTCCTGAGATGTTCCATAATTCGGGACAAATAACAAGTATATCTTTAAAAGCCAAAACTGCTGACATTTATTTCTAAACTTTACTTTAAGGTCTTCGTTAGGTCTATTAACATCAGTTCATTTTGTTATCAGACATTTTTTTTTTAATGTGACAACATGAATTCATTACTACTGTGATATTACGATAGTCAAAACATTCTCAAACCTAGTTTCAAAACCTGAATGAAAGGAATTTAAATGTTGAGTATTGGTTAAAACGTCCTTTTTCTGGCAAATTGTCTGTGACAAATTGAGAAACTGTTAAAATTCGCGACGTACAATTTTATCTCCATTTAACTTGATTCTGGCAAGAAACACTGAAATGTGATGATCCTTATTTTATGCTGTTACATTGTATGTCTGCAAATTAACCCCATTAAATTTAGTAAATAAAGTTGTGAATTAGGTAAATCTGGTTTATATTTTATTAAATTTTCTTTTAAAATTAAAGTGACGATCTGGTTTAGGGTATCGTAGAACCCCATTTACACCTCATTAGCCCCAAAATTATATTTTCGCTGACGTGGACCCCTTGCAAATCGTCATAGACCCCTAGGGCTCCATATAGACCACTTTGGAAATCCCTGTTCTAAAATAATAATATTTCGCTTATATAAAGTAAAGTTTTCTTTAAAGAGTATGAACTAGGATTTTTGAAAAATTCACATTATTTTCAGAATTACCACCAATTGAAATAATTATCCGCGCTTTTTTCTTAAAATTGCTCCTCTTTGTTGTAAAATATGCATAAGCCCACTTGTAAGTTATATATTTCAAAAATTCTTGTTGAGTCGTTGTAGAGAGGTCTGAGCAGGCAAAATATTATTATAATAGAAGAATTTTTCACAAAAGGAGAATATTTTAAAAATTTGTCATTCTATGTTCATTTTTTGTCAAAATATTGTACTTCAATAATTTTTTATTGTAATACTATTCTTAAAACAATTTTATATACATTTATTAATCTAAGTTACACTAAATATCATAAATATTATCCATTTATACACTAACGGTTCCGAACGTAGTCTGAAACCTTGAAGAAACCCGACAAACTTTTAAATAGAATATATCGAAATATTAGAGAGCGAATGCTATACAAATATGGCATTATTACGCAGACAATCCCAGCAAATTCTTCGTAAAGGAAAAACAAGAAAGCCAAAAGAAAACTAAGGTTTTTGAAACCAGAAATGAACAACGAAATCTAGGAAAAGTAGCGCACGTCTTGAGTGTGATAAAACCTTAATCAATCTTCTTGTTCGGAGTTAAGAGGTTGTTTATACGACTTTATAATAGCAAGAAAAATTTCGTAGGCCTGTGTAACTCCTTCTGGATGAACAGTACAGGAGCAAAGTACAAACTGCCAATTTTTACTATGCTAGGCGCGCGCGCAGTGGATTTACTTCAATGAAAATGCTCATAATAAATTAGCCATATTTTTTGTAGGACATATGAAGAAATCCAATGTACAGGCTTCAAAATCCACCACCAGATGGCATCAACAACCGTAATTCGATACATCGCGACGTTACTATTTTTGACTTAGTGAACGATGTCATTATTTGGTACCGTAACAACAATTCTCAAGTTTGATGTGGGCACATCCATGAGGATGTGATTTTTAAATAGATATTGAACAATATTTTCAATGAGTGGAATAAAAATATAACCAAAGATATTAAACTTTTTTGAATAGAAAAACTGGTATTTTACAATTAATATTTTCAGAATTGCAATTTTATAATGTATGGTAATTTTTGTACTGACCACTTTCATACCTTAATTCTATTTATTTAAGTTATTCTTAAATTACAAGCTAAAAAATTTCGTGCTTTTCTTCAATATCTAGAAATCTATGAAATGCCTTAGTTACCAACATTTCTGACGAACATAAAGACAGCGCCATCTGTCTCTGGTAGATGAAAAGTTCCTGTGTTTAATTCATTCTTTTTTCTGTTTGTGTTGACATTAAATAACTTGCAAAAAACATTGAAAGAAAACCGTTAATTCCGGCGTATATACTTCTAAGCAGCAATATTTAATTTTTAAATATATTCGCCGCATTACTCGCACACGTTTTTCAATTCTTACTATTATTTCACACATATGTATTCAATTTTTTAATCTTTGATAAAATACTTTCTATTCATCCCTTTATGTTCAAATACATTTTTTAACTTGTAGTGGACGACATTTAATGTTAATACAGTTTTTTAAATGTTAATTAATTAAATTAAATAGTAACAAATAAATTGAATAAATCGTAACAAAGATAAAACTAGTCCAAATGTATATATAGAAAGAAAACTCTTTCGTTGAGTCCCTGTACCACAATAGACAGCGCGTTCGGCCTCTAATCCAAAGGTCGTAGATTCGAATCCCACCTGGATTAGCCTAATTTCGGACAATGTGATATTTTTTACTAAACTATTTTATTAGAACAATTAAATTGGACTGTGCAATAGATATACATATTTATATTAATTGCAACTATTTAATAAAAAGTAACTAAAAGAAAAAATTTTCTTTGTTGACCTTCGTACGTGTTGACTTATTTATATATATATATATATATATATATATATATATATATATATATATATATATATATATATATATATATATATATATATATATATATATATTACTTTTTTATACCGAAACCTGCAGCATACGTGCGGGGCTGCGGTAGCCCAGTGGTTAAGGTATCGGACCATGGCAGGCATGTCATGAGTTCGAGCCCAGTACCACTAAAGACCCGCCGTGTAGGGCAGCGATGCACGTTAAATCTGTCGAGAGCTGAAACGTCCTCCCGTTGGTGTAGTGTGGTAGTTAGGAGAGGGGGTGCCAGCTCAGGTGTCGTCCACGTCACTTGACCATGGTTCAAAATTACGTGGTCCGTCGCCAAAAAGCCCTCGTGTAGCTGAACAGTGCGACGTTAATATTCATTCAATCAATCAATTGAAGCAGCATACGTGCGCAATGCTCCTATGTGTTTAAAAGTCATTTATTCGAGATATTATGCCAAGCCTTAGAAAGAAATAGAATACTACAAGAACTACGACCCTTTAAGTTCATATGGAGTTTCATTTCTTTTAAATGAAAGGTATTCTGATATGTGTGTAAAAGTCTCATTTGCTTCTAAGTGCATCTTTTTTGTTTTTAAAACTAATTTTTATACCCGCGTACAGCGCGCACCCAAATTTCGACCTTATATTATATGTCAAATGTGCACATTGTAAGCAGGATTTAATTTTAACATTTATATACATTTACTAGATTCTGGACCCAAATTTGTATTTGGGGCCGCAATCTGGCATGATCATTGCCTACGGATTTAGCGCGGGTTATGCATATTTGAATGAAATTTTAGATAAGCTATCTTTTCTTGCAATGAATTTAGACATTCTATTCATTATTTTCTCTAGGATTTTGCTCAGTAACATAAACATAAAGGGGATAGGTTCAGGGACGTCTTAAATTATGGACCAACTGGGCCCGGGCCTCATCCTCGTTTGGGGCCTTGTTTTGATCTCGACTCTGTCTTAGTAATATCATGATCCGGAAAATTTTTATGGTCAAATATTATTCTCGTACATATTCTAAAAAAAAAACAGGGAATTTCAAACTTCATGTCAACTGGCAAAAGTGGTAGAACTTTATTATTATATGATAAGCATTGTTCATGGCTATGCCTAGGCCTAGTACAATAAACAAACTTTCAATTCATTTATTCGAAATTAGGCCTTCGATCTAATCGTATTGTGCCTAGGTCTTTGTGGTTGTGAGTCGTACACATTTACTTGTTTCATTGAATGAGTATTTGGCAATGCATGCTATATACTGTCCACTTTTAATGACCTCAGGTAGGGCCTACCTTTGCATAAGAGCCCAGGAACTCAAAGAGTTTTAAGATATCCCTCGGTGGGTTGGCTTGCCACAAAAAACTTGTTAAACCCCTCTTTCATATAAATTATGTTATATATAAGGGTTGTCTTATGCGATGCATATAATATTGCAGGATCCAATTATACGTATGTTTTTTATTTTCGAATATTTATTTTTTTTTTGTTTCCCTGAGGCCTTCATATCCCTACGTAAATGATTTGACCAAGTCTTTGACCTGTTTTAATAATAAGATGTAATGAACAGCACAGAACTCGCGCATTTCTTTTTTCCTCTTTTTACCACTCTTCTTTACCTCCCTCTCCCTTCTGTCATCCGCGCACATAGCCTTTAAGCATTACACGCGGAAGGTTGCAAGACATTGTAATTTTTCTAAAGTAATTAATGTATTAGAAAAAAACACAAATCTCGCATTAAACGAACATGCAAAAAAAGACCAAAGAATGGTCTTCTAATTTTGCATAAGCTATTGCTCTCTTAATACTAATTTTTAACGTGTAGGTGTATATGCATATAATATTCAAAAATTTGAATTTTATTTTTATTTACGTTGTACTCTAAAGCAACAGAGAGCTATTGGTGACGATTCTCGTACTTTTGAAGCGCAGTCGAGTGAATTTCCAAACTTCCAAACCACGTTTACTTGTGGACTTTGAGCAATGACAAAAATTTAGCTTCTATCAGCACCTCTACACGGTTAGTCTTCAGTGACATCAGGATTCGCATTAGTAACTCACCAAAACCATCCACGACCTTGTGACCATGGCCACCCAGTTACTGTGACTACTCAATAATTGGAAAGAAGCAGATTAAAAAAATGCCTTTCAGAAAAGACGTATCAATAAATAAGAGTAAAATAGACTATTTTACCATTGCTGATGAACGGAGTACATATTGCCTTTAATGAAAACTTTATTACTCGAGACCAATAACAAAAACAACTAATGACTGTCGAAACAAAATAGAATGTGTAAGACCTCTCAAAAAGTCGAAACTTTTTTTTCGCATTAAAACTCCATATCAATACGGATAAAACAGCTATTGAACATAAATCGAGTTTTTGTTGTTTTCTACGACCCTATGAGAACCTCTTTCGTTTCATTAAATTTTCGAAATAGAAAGGGAAAAAACAGCAATGTAATGCTGACTAAAAGAATTTTTTTTTATCTAAGCTGTAAAGTAAGTTGTAAGTTGAACTTCACGAAAGACTGGATCGATGAGACTCGATCCTCCGCTCCCTATCTTGAAACTACGATGTTGCTGGTGTTGTTCACTTGGCTTGTTGGAGGAGGAGTGGCTTTATTAAGGTGAGGATGAATGGGGTGGCTGGTTTCGGCTTTTGGGATTGTGAATTGCTATTGGTTGTAGAGTAAGCTTGCGGAGACTGCCCTTCTCAGAGAAAAATTTAACTTTTGAGATAAAAATACTAAAACGGAGAAATTAAATTTAAGCTGTATAAAGTAATTTCATCCTTATATCTAAAGATAGTTTTTGAACAATTTATGAACTTCATGAGACTAAATCAATAAAAAATAAAGTAAATGAAGTAGGCAAGTTATAATGGTGGCGTCGTAAATTGGGATCATATTCATGTTGTTTACACTGCATATTCCAGCCGCATGAACTTCATAACCCATGCTGTTTATTCTACACATCCCATCACTTTTCAAACTGACGGCATATATTGAATTTGTCCCCTAATCTTTATTAATGATAAAAATCAATACTTTTTGAAACATTTATAAAATCTGCTTTCCTGGAATTAGAAGTAAAACACTTTTTGCCATACAAATTTTGCATTACTTACAAAAAAGTTTTTTTTATATCTTTTGAGTAGAAATTTTTTACTTTTAATGTCCTTATTCGTATTTAAACTAAGCAGGAAATTTTAACCCAACAACACTTTTTCAAATTGTTGTAGATAGATTTTAAAAATTTATGAATTCAGCTAGAAATGATCTGGTTTAAATATTTTCAGGGAAATTTTTTTCTTTATCGTAGAAAATATTTAACTAATTAATTATAATAGTACCCAATTTTATCGTATATATATTTGTTTTTTTACGCTAATTTTCCTAAGAAAATCACATTTTAATTGGACATTTCTGAAAATAGAAAGTTTAACACAAATGATAACTAGGAACATTATTTAACGTCTTATCTACCGAATGAAACTTTTCCCGGAAAGAAGAAAAAATCCCTTGCACACTCTTCAAAACCATTTTATTAACCATTCGAAAACCTTAGATTGTTTCAACGATCGATTTCCGAACTTATTTTCTACTCGACCAACACCTCCTAGATACAAGGCCAAGGCACTGATTTGTGACGTCATTACTAGTAGGGAGGCATCGTCCATCGCCTACGGAACTTCTCTGGTGCATTTTTTGAATACTTCTTGCTATTAAACCGAACATACAGAAAAATTTTTAAAAAAAGAGGTGTAGAAAATTAGTCATTTATAAATTTTGTTTTCTGTACATGAAATATGTAAGAATTCAAATATTAGTTTACCTATTTAAATAATAATTGCATGTACATGATCATCGATGTATTTACTTCGAACGCATTCCGATAAGACACATTTAATACATTGCAGAAAATTATGAGAACCTTTTGTATTTTTATATTTATTTTTTCTTACAAAACTATGTTTATTTCTTAGCTTTTAAATTTATTTTCTTAGTTTTACTCAGAATAGTTACAAAGAGGGAATTCAAATTAGAAATAGTTTGCAAAACACAAAAAACGACATACAATTTTACAAACAGTAACTTTATTGGTATCAAATAAAATCACAACATAAAGAATTATTAAATAAATTTCAAATACATTTGTGTAGGCAAATCAATACCTAATAATTATTGATATATACTGGAAACTAAATACACTGGTGTGCAGAAATTAAGGACGAGACGGTTTTTTCAATATAACTTTGTACAAAAGCTTTCCAAATCAACACATTTAATACCGTAAGATCCCCAATACGTAAGGACATGTGTAATATGTAAGCAACACTTACTAAAAGAGAAATCATAGGGATAAAAAGAAGCTTGATTGAAAAAGTAGCATTGAGCGCAATGCGACTGAAAGCCGAAACATCCCTGTGATGGGTGTCCAGCAAGAAACATCCGGTCTTTAGTAGGGGATATGATGTCCCCTGATTGCTAGGCAGGTTTCACAGCGTCTGCCCATGCTGAGAATGAGGGTGTCAATGAGTTGTTAAGGCATTGCTGCCCATTCGTCTTGCAGCGCCAATCGAAGCTTCCGAATCGTTACTGGTGGTAAGGTACGAGCTGCAAAGCGTCTTCCTAGAAAATCCCATACATGCTCGATGGGATTGGGATCCGGAAATCGTGCCAGCCAGTCCATACGTTCAATATCCTCACTCTCTAAGAGCTGTTCGGCAGCTACTGTGCGATGGCATGGTGCATTGTCGTCCATGAACAGGAACTGCAGACCCATAGCGCCTCTAAAAAGACGCACATATGGAAGAAGAATCTCGTTACAATAACGGGTCCCGTTGACTGAACCTGCGTCGAAGATGTGAAGGTCTGTACGACTACCAAGCATGATGCCTCCCCAAACGAGAGCACCGCGACCTCCATACCTGTCCCTTTCAATGATGTTCGAGGGATGATTGCGGCTTCCCCGCTCTCTCCCGATGAGTATGCGATGAGAATCGCTACTCAAACTGAATCTGCTCTCATCTGTAAAGAGTACTCGTCCCTATTCATTGTCTCTGCAATTCCGGTGTTCCCGGCACCACAGAGAACGCCTTCTCCGATAAGCAGGCGTTAAAGGTACACACCGTACAGGGCGTCGTGCAAACAGACCACCACCGTGCAGTCTTCTGGCCACGGTAAAACGCGATATCGGTCGTCCAGTCACCTGTGTCGTGTGTCTAAGCGATTTCTCCCGCTGTCTGCCGCCTGTTTCTTCTGGCCTGTAAGACAATGCACCGGTCATCTGCGGGTGTGGTTCCTCGTGGACGACCACTACTGAACCCCCGGATAGCTGTTCCTGTAGTTTGAAATTGTCTCCAAAGTCGTGAAACGATGCTGTGAGCAATTCCGAACTCTGCAGCCACACTTGTCACACTGCGGCCTTCCTCCAACTTCCCAATGATTCGACCTCGGGTAAAAGCCTCCAGATGTCGTCTAACAGATTGATTATTCGCCATTTCTCGCTGAGGCAGCAACTCGGTGTGATTTTAACTGCTGTACGGCGTGCAATCTCTTTGCCCAAAATACTGATCTTACACCGACAACATGCTTTATACTACTCAGACACTCACCCATTACGTCTACCTGCATATCTGCGCATGTGCTACCGTACATCACCTTACTTAATCTCCTGATTGGTCTTTCTGTCCGCTCTGCCTCTTCGTTCAGCTGATATGCTAATTTTTCGACTTCGTCCTTAATTTTTACACACCAGTGTATATACATATATAAGAAGAAAAAAATAGATTACACAGTTTATTTAGCTGTTTGGCAGTTACTTTTCATTGCTTAAAATGCTTCTATATTATACCTCCGACAATAGTTATTCAATTATGCATTGTTACAAATGTTGATTAAAAATTTTTTAAAACTTTATTGGTATCATGCACAGTAATAAACAAAAATTCACTCTCTGCAATATAACAGCATTATAAATTACCGAAAAAAGGTTATCGTAAAATAAGTAAAAAATATTTTTTAGATAAATCATACATATATAAAAGCATTGATATATACTTAAAATAAATGTATATATAGAGACAAAATAATACACCAATATATAATAATGTAATAAAATAGTACACCAATATATTATATTGTAGCGAAAAAGTAAGTTTTTTTTGAGGTTCATCATATAAAAAAATTCATTTGAGTTTATCAAACTAATCGATACTTTTGAAGAAATTGGACGTTAATTATTTTGTTTAAGAATAGTCGGTCCCCCCTATACCGACAATGTTAAATTGAGCCTTTTTAGGAACCTATTTCTCAGAAATTGTTAAATATAAAAACTTCAAATTTTGTCTTTATAATAATTAGGTTTTTTTTACTTAAATAACGGTAAAATGTTTCAAATATATTATTTACTTTTTTCAAAAAAATTCATCGTAATAGTATCGCTTTGAAATTTGTGAAAATTGTCATTTTTTTTCTCTATAAGTGCTTCTGAGCAAACTATTTTGGGAATTCTCCAAGAAAGTAGCCCCATTATATATAGTTACATATTATTTATGTGCAGTAAAAATTGCAAGTAGTTTCATTCAGTATTTTCTGTGAAAAAGGTACACGCACTTTGAAAACAATCATTTTGAGATAATTGCATTTTAAGTGTAAAAAGGCACTTAATCACAAAAATAATGAATCACGACATGTATTTGCTCTATTTTATTAAACATTAGTATCTTCTTAATTTTAAAGCATACAAAAGGAAACAAAAAAACCTTAAAATGTTCAGAAAATACATATATAGTAATTTTCAGTTTTTGTTCAACGAGATTTTTTTTTACCATTTTGCATCAATTTTCACAAATTATGTAACAATCTGTGATGAATTTTAACTTCGATGCATTATAAATATCAAATTTGACCTTATAACATCCTAAATATAATGTAAACATGTATCAATATGTAAAAGTCATGATTTGGGAATATGTGATTTTACGATGTTAGAAAAATTTCACTATGAATTTCTAAAAAAAATTGACATTTTTTTGTCACGATATACGGACTAAAGTCCGATATTTTCTGAAAATCCTCAAAACACTAACAGGAATATATATAGTTACATATCTGTAACATGAGAGACAAAATTTTATGTACATTTACATCTTATATTCTGAGAAAAAGATGAATACAGTTTTAAAAATATCATTTTTGAAAAAATTGAATTTTCACTATAAAGTGCCACTTTATCACAAAAATAATGAACTAGAGCATGTATTTGTCACATTTTATTAAACACATTTGCATCTTTGCAATTTATTTTGCGTAAAATATTAAACAAAAATGTCTTAAATTGCCCAGAAGAGCCTTTTTCGGTTTTTTTAACGAGAAAAGATCAAAATTTTCTCAAATTCTGTATCAATTCTTAAACAATTTGTAGCTTTCACACATTACATATATCAAATTTGAACAGAAAGCATCATAAATATAATGTGAAAATGTATCAATATGGTTTTGGTGTGAATTTGAGATGGTATTTAAAAATACCTGATTATATATATATATATATATATATATATATATATATATATACGACGTTTCTTAAGTTTTCGTTAGGTTTTCGTAATATTATCATTAGGTCTTGTTGTTGCAGACAGCTTCTAAATTTAAACTTCAAAAGTTACTCGAAACTGGACAAATGATCTCTAAAGCAGACAAAATAAAACTGTTTCTATGTTCTTAAACATGAAATTTATGTATTTTTATGTATGTAACAAACTTCTCGCAAAGACAACCAACATCACATTTAATGTATCATCTAATACCATTTTCTCAGAAACTATTAAACATAAAGACTCAAATTTTTATTTATATTAATTAGACATTATATTTATACTGAAGGGAATTTTTTTAAATATAATAATTAATTTTTTCAAAGACAAACTTTTAGTTCACCGAACAATTGTTATTATGAATTTTTTATAATTGTCAGTTTTTGTTATGATAACTGCTTTATATTTATACGATTTAAGAATATTTCAAAAATGTCACTTCAGTATACACAATTGCATTTAAGAAACATACACACAGTAAATTTACACAATTTTAAAAATATAAATTTTAAACATGCATACAGTAAATTTACACAATTTTAAAAATATAAATTCTAGAAAACAGAAATTTTTATAAAAAAAATCTTAACTTTGTATTAAATTCAATCCAAATTTTTTCTGAAATCATCACATTATCGTAACTTCAAGTATTTTAAAAACATTTTTAAATCTTTTCTAAGCCTTAAAAAATTTAAATAATTAGTAATAATAACTAATTAAAACTAAATTTAAAGTGAAGAACACACATAAATTTAGGTAAAATCACTAAATATTAAACATAATATTCAAATTAAAACCCCGCTTCCAAATTTGGCACAAATTTTTTTTGCATATCTAACACAGTTAAATTTGCAGTTACTATATAGGTATCTAATGCGTATTAATAAAAATAAATTGAGGCTTTCAACTTTGCCCCAGATTTAAAAAGACAATGTTTACATTTCTATCTGTCAAATGGGTGTGGTTCATAAGCTGATTATTTTTTAAAAATCATTTTAAAGTACTTCTAATTCATATAATACCTTGTATGTTATGGAAAGCTCCCGATTTGGAGATTTTAGAAATATCAAAAACTAAACATCGATTTTTAAAAGGTTATTACCCTACTGACTTATCTTAAGAAAAATATTTTTATAATTTTAGAAATAAGTTTCTGAACTATTAAGTAATTATTGAATACTGCGGTGACAACCATCTGGGAAAGGAAACAATAAACTTCCTCTGTGTCTAAGTTACATGTTAAACCTTATAATTTAGTTCAAAAGTTTTACTAAGAACAAGTGATTTGGAACACAAAAGTGAAATAATAATTTTTTAAAAGTTGCTCTTGCACAAACACCAGACAAATATATTAAAACAGGTAGATATGGCTGAGCATCACGATATAATTATGAGATATATAATATAATAATGCGATACAGATGACTCTAAATGATTTTCATTGCACGAATATCCCAAGCTAATGTCTTTTCACTTAAGTTGCCCATAAATGTTTGAGACCCAAGTTAGAGGTAAAAAATTTTGCATTCTTAGTTTAGCTAGTGTTTAATTCTCCCGGCTGCCAAGCAAGTTGACCCGACATGCAAGATAAGTTGGAGGTTCGCTAGCCTCGGGTTTTGGCGGCAGCTTCCATCAACACAGACAATTTTAGCTCAGGCAATTTACTTTTAATTAAAGGTCGCAATCTCATTTCTTAATTGTTTCTTTATTTTTAACTATTGATTTTAATTTCTCAATTATATAATTCTTTATTTTGAACTAATTACTATTAAACTTTTTCAACCACCTCTCAATCATGGCAAATCATTCTAATGCTCAAACTTTATGACAGGGGATTAAGACCTCATCTGAGATCACACATATACCCCAATAATCATTCTACCATTCAGTTTAGCTTCTACTTCATAAAGCTGTCGAGTTGATACTAAATACTGAGAAACTGAGTGTCCTATATTTCCCCAAACGACTTTCTAATGCATTTGTTTGAATTTTTCCAGGAAGAAAGTATTAAATAAGTCATTTTGACCTTTTAAGTAAGGCGTATGTGGTATGAATAAAAGTAAGATGTATTTCTTTAGTAAGGGCTCCAGTAGTACAATCTTTTTTCACCACGAGTTTAACCACGGAAAAGTTTTAAGTAAGAATTCCGGTGCTTTGCTATTAGTAGGTAAAGTAATTGGGGGATGAAAAGGATCAAGCAAATGCTGTCCCTTTAAAGGTGTTTTAACATTAGCAATTTTCCACCATGTACAAATTTTAAAAAATAATAATTGATGTTGTTTCATTACTAATTAGTTTATATTGCTCTCCTAATATTTAGAGCCCCCAAATAACCAAGTTATTAAACATCTTAAGCACAAGTTTTACATTTTATTTTTTAAGATTTGTTGGATAGAAAGTCATCAAATTTAAACCATACGTAAACTTTACTAAATTATTACATTCTAAATCATATAATCGTTAAAACGTAGAGAAATTTGCTTCTAATAATAGAAACTTATGGTCTTCAAAATCTGGAAAATATGAACATCGACCTGCCTTGTTTGGATTGACCCAATTGATGCGCGATTGTTGTTATGCATTTAAAAATGTTTACTGAATCCATAACAAAAAAATAACTTATTGGAAGGATCAGTATGATGGGGATATAGAATAGTCAATTTCGGAGAAACCGAAAAGTTGGACATTGCTTTTTGATTTCTAGAATTTCACGTATAACTTTGAATCCTATACCATCAAGTTCTACAATAGTGTTTTTAACAACCGCAAACAGTTTTTCTCCATTGATTTTTTCACCTGCATTATATGAACTACTTTAAAAAAGATTTTGAATCATGAAAACATACGTTGAAGTAGCAGCTTGTTCACTGTTATATGCCATCCTAAGATTATTATCGCCTTTAAAATCTAAATATGGTTTTAAATGAGTTTCATCAAACAACAGTATAACAGTTTTGTCAACAGTTTTTGGGAGGGTTACTCTTTTCTTCATGTATGCTAGAAAGTTTTCGTTTGAATTTTCTGAGTGAGGGCCAGTTTTAAGAGATAAACAACTTTTGTGTTAAGTTCTGCGATGGGGAATATTGAGATCCTGAATTTCTTACACATTTTTAGATTTTAGGATATATGGATTGTAATGTAAGATAATAATTTCAAAAAGAATATTTCAAAGAAAAGTTGTCACTAGTTAAA